>JZLH01S0314930.1:2590-13784 GCA_001188425.1 Eucidaris tribuloides
TAGTGCAATCACGCGTGAACGATTGATAAAAAGTACTGTATCAAATGAAAGAAGAGGAACAGAGCTTTACAATCATACCTAATTTATTGACGAAACTATTCATTATGATAGAATATTTTTGCGATGAAATCCGGTTTCCTTTTTTCTGGGACACACTGTATATATATATATATATATATATCTTGGACTTGGGCCCCTTTTGAATTCACCAATTCATTAAGTAAAGAAGAAAGACGTCCAGACAAACTTTTGTATTGTCGCTTGTGTAGCCGAACTAACTCTGCGGTATATTGAATTTCAATAATCAAGAGATGTAAGAGTAAATTCATGGTGAAATCCAGTGGCGTAATGAGCAAAAATATTGGGGGGGGGGGCGCAATAAATTCCGACTTGATGAAATGTACTATATGGATACGCATGTCACCATTCAACCGACTGGAAAAGGGTAATTTATTCATGAACTTGGACAAACAATTATGAAAATATGCACCCCAAAATAATTTTCGAAAATTTCAAATACATGCCAGCGTTATACCAAATACTGCATTACTTGAATTATATAAATATGAACTAGGTGCTCAGACGTAGAAACGAAGAAATGAAACGAACGAGCATGGAGAGGATGTGATGCGGCGGGATACCGGGGTTTCAACCCAACGGTATAGGGAGCTTTTGCAATATTGATACTAGTAGTTGGCAACTCTGCAAAAAAAGACCATTTGGGCCTATACAAGCAGGCGCGGTTCTAGACCGGAAATTTGAGATGGGTTGGGAGCATGACGGAAACATGCAAGCGAGCGAAGCGATCGAGCGGGGGAGGGTGAGGGAGGGGATTACCCCATCCCACGGTAGGAACTTTTTAAAATATACGCATAGAAAAGACGTGAATCTAGGCATGGTCATTTTAAAGGTATTTTTTGAAGATTATTAGGGATTGTAGTCAGGTTTTCAAAAAGATGTTAAGATATAAGCCATAGTTAAAATTTATTGGGGACGGCGCCTCTCAAGCCTCCTTCCCACACCAGTCAGCCAGTACGCCATTGGTGAAATCCATTTGTTAGGCCATCTCTTTTCAATTATAAGGCGGGCTTCTTTGCCAAAAACAATCATTGTACTTCATTATTTTTGTATTGTATATTTTCCCCATAAAAAATGAAGATTTCCTCATTATCATGACATTCCATTGTACTTTCAATTTGTTTTTGAGACATTTGAGTTTAAGAAGATACATTGATGGAAGACCTTTGTTTTACATTCAACCAATTTCTACTCCTGTCATATAAATCGGCGTTGATTCGTGCTGTGATCTTTAAATACAGTATGTGTGAACGTTGCTTTTACAGTGGCATATACTGTGTGGATGTAACTCGGAATCAATACTGTTTCGTTTTTCATGTAAAATTAGGTTCCGTTCGACTTGTTGGTGGTAATACTGCTTCCAGCGGTCGTATCAAATATATGGGCGATGACGGAACGTGGGGCACCGTTTGCTCTGACAGCAAAGCTTTCTTTGGATCAGTAAACGTTGTGTGTAATCAACTCGGATATCCGATCTTTGGCTTGATCCCATATCCGTGGGGAAAAATGGGAGATTATAGATATTGGAGGGCGGATGATGTTGAGAACCCATACGGAGAGGGTTCCGGACGTATTGCTCTTCATAATCCAGATTGTTATGGTACGGAAGAGCGGTTGGAAACCTGCCGAGTTACACCCGAGAACTGCTCGCATGAACAGGATTACAGCGTCGATTGTCTTCCAGTCGGTAAGTAAAAATTGGTCGAGAGCAAAACTACAAAACCCTTCGGAAATTTCAAGTAAAGATCAAAGTTTTCCATTTTTTTCTGCTGCCTAATCTATGTTTTTTATTTAATGGATGAATTGATTTATTTATAATAATGAAGTTAGTATCTATTTCATTAGATTTATTAATTTATCCATTCATTTATTCACACCCATGACAAGTTTCTGTCTTTTGAATGCACTATCGAGACTATTCAAAATGTCACAATTAATTTCTCGCAATGGTTAAAGAATTGTTTGAGTTGAAAATATTGACTTTGTTTCGTTTTCTGTTTAAGTGCAATTCTATATCCCCGAAAATTTTGGTTGTAATGTTTAAATACGGGACCGCCATGGGCGCTAAGTTTCAAGTTGAATATTCTGTATAAAAGTCATTCATTTTTAAGTTGTTCATTATATGATATGTAACGAAAAAATGTATTTTGTCACAATTTATTTTGTTATGAAATGACAGGAACAAAATTATTTTGTCAAAGTTATTTTATGACACAATACATTCTGTATCGGAAATAATTTAATTTTGTTACAAAAATATGTCTCTTTCAAAACGAAATTGACAAATTATTTCGTCAGTTATGTTGACAGTGCCAAATTATTTTGGTACGGTACAAAATAATGTTGTATACCGTACAGTGGCGTACCGTGGGTCAGCTCATTGGGGGGGGGGGGGGCACCCAGTCGCTTAGCCGAAATTGCATTTTCAGATGGTGGATTTTAAGCGCTGCGAGCGCTAAGCGTGCGATAGGGGCGGGGATAGGGGTACTCCTGTCAAGGTTTTGCTTTGCTATTTTTGTGTTAAAATGTGCTCCAATTCAATAATTTTGTAGTAAAATATCGCCGTTTTAATGTATAGGCTTATTTTCTGATGAAATAATTGTTGTATGTATGTCATTAGTGGTGAAAAGGCAATTCCGCGAGCAAGCGTAGCGAGCGAGCGGTTTGGAAAACTTTGAAATTCTAAGACGAAAAGTGCGTTTTGCATGCCCCTAGCCAGGATATTTCAAAGGGAGAGGGTGTGTATAAGTAAAAAAAAAAAAAAGGACTTATGACAAGGGGGAGGACGGACCACCCTAATGAATGGGTTTCCAGTATAGGGGTCCCCGACCCCGGTGGGAGTAACGGAGTTCCGCTCCCTGAAGCTCGTGGCTTAACCAGCAGTTTCATTTTATATAGGGAATATTTGTTAGAAAGTATGTCATCAATGGTGAAAAGGCAATTCCGCGAGCGAGCGTAGCGAGCGGGCGGTTTGGGAAACTTTGAAATTCCCGAGAAGGAAAATGCGTTTTGCAGGCCCGTAGCCATGATATTCAAAGGAGGGGGTGCGAGAAAAGGAGAAAAGGAGTCAAGAAAACGGACCTACATGTATGACAGGGGAAAGGGCTGACCATCCTAATGGATGGTTTTCAGGGGCCCACCTTATATAGAATTCCAAGTAGGGTCCCGTTAAAGGTGAGGGTCAGGGGGTTCCGCCCCCTGACGCTCACAGCAGTTTCATAAGGATATCTGCTAACATTGTTTTTTCTTTGAAATGGACAGTCAGCAATAACTAAACCACCGCATTTTTCAAAATTCTTGTAACTTCATTCGAAGGTATGAATTTTTTTAGTCCGAAATGGCGATAGCAGGTCATTTTTCCAACGTGGTGGTGATAGCTGAAGCTCGAGCATGAGTTCGATCGGTTTTATAAGCTTATTGTGACCTTTTGATAACCCTTTTTTTTTTAATGGACAGCTAAGTCGACAAAATAAAACAAAACAAAAACACCCCCCCCCCCCCCGCACTAACAACTGATTTTGCACTTCCACGGTATGATGAATGACTGCTAGCAGATGATTACAAAATATAGGCCGGTAATACGCTCGGGGGTCCAGGGGCAGAGCCGCTGAAGCTCACGGGTTGTAGTGGCTTTTTGTGGAGACTATTTTGACCCCTGTCATCACCTGTTTCGTGAAATTTAGGGCCTTCCCTTCAGAATAACAAAACTTAAATCAGGCTAGTACTTTGAAACAAGTACCCCCTCTCCACGGCTAACGGTCCTGGTAATAATAGAGCAATTTTAGAGCGACATGATGTTTGAAGGGGGAAAAGATATCCACGGAGAGGGGGGGGGGGGATATTTCAGTCTAACACGATTATAATCTGATAATGTGGGAACGGCCTGAAATATCCACGTTGATATCGCATAAACTCTATACTACCCACTTTAAATAAGTTTCGCAAGAACGTATTTACTTTTCAAAAATTAATATCAAAATTGCTCAGTCGACTTGGCGCCTGCATGTTACAATCCAGCGGAGTTTATCAGTTACAATGACCGAACCAGAACCAGACAAACACAACAAAATTAATTGAAACAAATTAGTGTGTAAGTAAAGGTTTAAAAAAGAACGAGTAGTACTTACGCTGAATGTCTATTTCAAAAGGTCACCTATAAGCACGATTCCTAGCTCGGTTTCGTCATCAGTTTTCTTTTCTTTTGCCTGTCCTTTCTTTTTCTTCGGTTTTTTTTTGCCGGCCGATTGGGGGCCACGTGACCCCCCCCCCCCCGTAGTAACGCCACTGATACCGTACCAACATTATTTTGTACTGGACAAAATAATTTCGTACCAACTTTGTCCAGTACAAAGTTATTTTTTTCGCACCACACGAAAGTTGTTTTGTTACAGAATGGTTTGTCAGAAAACCATTCCGTTACGTCATATATGTTCGACAGTTTATGAGGCAATAATTGTGTAGCTACCGATAACTATTCCGATCGATAATGCCATCGCCATCAATGAACGAATAAAGGACAGTGTGCAGGTGTACTCCAGAATTCTTGTTTTTTCTTTATATCTTTATTGATCAATATAATCAAAACATGAATCATACCAATCAAGAGACTATTTACATGATTGAACAGAGCAGCACTTACATATGTATACCAGTCTTTGGAAAAAGATACGAAACACAATTAATTAAATGTCAAATCTCCATTGTTTTATTTTAAATGTACTTGCAATTTACTGTTTTTCTTCGCCAAGAAGTATTCAATGTCCTTAATACATTGAATACGAGCTTTAAATTCCACAATATTAGTTGTTTTGTTACTAAATTTACAAGAGTGAACATAATATTTGAACTGAATACTTTTTTTTCAAAAGAGGAAATAGTGATATTGGATTTCTGTTTCTGGTTTATTATTAACAAAAGTTCATCCCATACATTGTTAACCCCCGGGCATGAACAAAAATATGTACAATTGTTTCAGGATCCCTTTGTCAAAAAAAAACAGTTTGGGATGTACTCCAGAATGCAGTGGTGTACGTGCATGGTCGTATTATTTATTTTTAAATGTAACTGCTTACTTGATTCAATGTTTAGAATTGAATGTTTTAAAAAGAATCTTCACCCATATTTTGATTAGAATAAAAAATATGCATGTCCACGTCACACTATCAGTTCATCACTCCGTGAGCTTATGACCTGAGCTGACGGAACACAAGCGCTGCTGGATTGCGTGACGCGTCATGCAGTATTCGTAAGCAGTGCAGTGGCCAGTCGCGAGAAAATATCTATAACATACAGTAGCCCTCTATCTACCCCCTCCCCCCCCCATCCCTGTTAACCCAGACACCTGTTTGTACTATTATATCAAATCAAATTTAACACCAAATATATATTGCATGACTTAATCGTGATAATTATCTTTGCGTAGCTATAAACGAACGGAATCTTTGTATAGAAGGTAAAGTTTTTATATCAGTGGGGAGATTATTCCATAATACTGCCCCCTATATCGAAGACTTCTTTTTCCATAGTTTGTTTAACTTTATTTACGATCAAATTTCCTAAAGATTGTCGAAAATAAGTCGAGTTTTGACGAAAGAATCTAGCAGCAATATATTCAGGAACAATATCATGAACAAATTTTATGCATGAATATAATGTGCGCTTTTTAAATCGCAATTCAATGTCATCCAGTGGTAATTGGGAATATAGTTCATCAGATAGATCTATCAATGTCATTTTCATAAATCTATCAATGTCATTTTAAAGGCTCACTGTCAAGAGTCAGCTCAACCACAGAGGGATGTCAACTAGTCCTGGAATACAGACACACATTCTTAAACATGGACTTTTGCAGTGCCTAAGAGGAAAAACTAAATGTTGTATTTTTTCCACACTACCATGGCTGTTTCCGTTGCATTATGGGGTGTCATTAGTTTTATGATTTTAGTCAAAAGAGGGCGTTTTACATCCAGTCATGACAGTGGGCCTTTAAACACGATGATTTACTCGCACGTATCTCTTAATTAATTGGCATAACTGTCAATTTTGCCGACTATTAGATTTTGTGAATTTCCGCTGCAAATGAAAGGTCGCAATGTTCTGATCTATACCGTTAGCCCGTGAGCAAGACATATAATCCCAGCACTCGCCATAGCTAGGCCCAGTGCTCATAATATGGAAAGACACCCCTACCTCGGGTAATGGTGTAATTGCCTTTAATGTAGGCTTATGGGGTATTTTTCTGGGTATTGTCTTAGATATTAGAACCCTATTTAAACCCCTGATTTCTCAATTTATCTACTTTGTCTTTCGCTCCAAAGAATATTAGTTGTATGCATTCATATTGTATTCACCAATGATCGCAGTGGTCAGTTCTGCTTCGCCCAGTATAATGATTGCGCAGCGGTGAGGCCATACCAGGGCTAGCTCTGCTAACTATATAGGCAGCGATCAATCGAGTGATCAATGAACTGCCCTCACACATAAATAGACTGTATGACGTCACGGAATGGTTTTTGTGACAAACCATTCTGTAAAAAGATGAATTTCCTACGGTACGAAAATAATTTTGTACTGGATAAAATAATTTCGTTAGGTACAGAAAATATATTTTTGGTCTAGTAAAAATGATTTTTTTACAGTACAAAGTTATTTGTGTGCGGAACAAAATCAATAAACTAATAATACAAGTTTCAAGAGTGGGAATACTCGCGAATATTTCGTGTATAATCATAACTGCGTAAAAACAAACGTAGACAAAATACTTTACCTTGTTACCTTGTACCGTCGAGTCGAGTCCGACCCCTGGTGACCGTTTTCATATTCACTTTCCACGCGTCACGGCATTCGACCAAGCGGACAGCTTCATGATTCTGCATTTCAAGCACTTGCAGGAGGATGCCATCCATCCACCTTGCTCTTGGTCGTCCTCTGCACCGTGTTCCACGCACCATTCCTATCATAATATCCAGCTCCAAGGAGTTGTATCTGCGGCATATATGACTGAAGTATTTTAGTGCAATTTTTCGAGCCGCTCACCAGGATCCAAGGTATCGATTATTCACTGATTGGATTTCCTGTCTTTCCAAGATATTCGAAGAAGACGGCGCTAACACCAACACTTGAACACGGCAATTCTCCTCCTGTCAGCTTTCCCAACTATTCATGTCTCAGAACTTTACAGAAATACTGGGAAGACAAGGACGCTCATTAATTAGATATCCGTCTGTTTGCTAACTCCTGTGTCCTTCCAAACCTTCTCAAGTTTCCTAACTGCACTCTTTCCTTACGAAATACGCCTTCTGATATCTTTTTCACAGCGACTGTCACTAGTAATTGTAGATCCTAGAAATGTGAAGCTATCAACCACCCCAATGTCATGGCCATCTACAGAGATAGAGAAATCGTCTGTAGGTCCAGTTGTCATAACCTTGGTCTTGGTGAGGTTGAGGTGCAAACCAACATTTGCACTGTGTTCTCTGAGAGACACCAACAGTTTCGTCAAGTTAATCTTTGTATCGGCGATGAGAGTGGTGTTATCAGCGTAGCACAAGTTCCATATGGTTCTACCCCCCGATCCAGATACCATAGTCACAATCCTCTTCAACTTTCCTTACCACCATCTCAGCATAAAGATTAAACAGAAGTAGAGATAAGATACAGCCTTGGCGCGCACCTTTCCCGATCTTAAATGATTCTGTTTCTCCATGTTCCGTCATGACTGTTGCCGGCTGATCCTTATACAGGGCATGCAGCAAGGGTACTAAGTGATATTAGATAATTCCACAATTTATCATGATCAACGGAGGCGAAAACCTTCCTGTAGTCAATAAAACACATGTAAATCATTCCACCAAATTCCCTCTGTCCCTCCATAATCCATGTCAATTAGTTGGCAATGTGATCACTTGTCCCCCTTCCTCTCTCGAAAGCAGCTTGTTCCTCGGTAGTTCCTTGTTAAGGGAGCCTTCCAACCACTTCTGAAGAATCTTAAGCATAATCTTACTGGTGTGAGAAAAGAAAGAAATGGTCCTGTAGTTTCCACAATCTTTTTTTGTCTCCCTTCTTGAATAAAGGAATCAAAATAGATCTTTTCCAGTCCTGGGGCCAAGCTTTCTCCTGCCAAATTATATTGCAAAGTTTTGTAATTACCTTTACAGCCTCTTCACTACCCTCCTTGATAAGTTCGATCGGAATGTTGTCACAGCCCGCTGTCATCCCATTGGTCAGACTTTGAAGTGCACTATGAATTTCACACTCCATAATAGCTGGTTTGACATTGTTGAAATTTGGAATGAAGATTTCATTCATTGTAGAATCTCGGCTGTATAAGTTTTCTGTGTATTCCTTCTAACGATTTTTGACGTAAGCGACGTCTGAGCAGACTTTCCCATTTTTTGAATAGATTGCACGGTACCACACCTAGGATCAAACATTCCTGCCAGGGGTTTAATTTCTCGGAAAAAATCACTAGTTTAACCACATTGCTGAAGTATTTCAAGACTTGTGCAGGTGTCTTTAGTCAGGTTCCTTATGTATTTTCGTTCAATTTTTGTGGAGATTTGCAGCTAACCGTATTTTCTGCAGGATTTGACCTTACTGAACACCAAAACCAATGTTGCCATTTGCACCAATTCATTTTAGGGTCGCCATTTTGGATTTCAAAATGGCCGCCGTTTTACACCTGTTTCAGTTAATATTTTAATTAATAAACACTATATTGCGTTAATTTATAAGGATTTATGTCCGCAAAGATATCGGTACAAAGAAAGATAACTTGCCACATCAGTCAGTGTTGATATGTCCACCATATTGGATTCCAAAGATGGCCGCCCACTCAAAAATATAATATATGACTGCAATATTCATCAGTATGGATTGCAAAATTGATGTACACGAAGGTGATATATTTATATAAATGTACTTAAAAGAAGCAGACCACCAATTGGCCAAGATCCAGGGGTCTGCCGAACGCCTCCCCCCTCCACCCCACCGGCCACCCGCGTTGTTCAGCCTCAAACTTTGCAGTGCGGTATAAGTCCCCAGATAAAAACAAATGACCTTGTCATTTTTTCCCCTCGGGTCAGCCTCAAAAGCTCTGGCGCACATATTGAACTGGATCTTTCCTCTTGGAAAACCTGGGGTCTGCTCGCCAGATATGTTTAAATGTAATTTTGGTAAAGGATTGTGGAAAACATGATGTAGCATTGACAGAGATAAAGCCACAGGCTAAGGTAAAAATATTTGTACAGGTTACAAGCCAAGGGACGTTTATAAGTATCTATGTACACAATTTGATTTCTCTCTATCTTTACATCACTATACATTTAAGCTGGCGAGCCATTCCAGTTATATTTAAGCAGATACAAAGATCCATTTCTATGAAAGATGATGCCGGAAACTATCGATTTGATATACCAAGAGTGCTTTTTGTCATCCGATAGTACAATGATTAGAAGTCTGAATTGGAGACTTAAATTGAGTTCGTGAATTTCATGGCTATTTTCAGAAATAAGCCAAATCAGAAACTACGATAATGCTGATCTCGTTTATAGCCTGTATGAAATATTATTTCCTCAATACACTGGTATGGTAGCGAGTTCCTTGTTTAATTTTAGTTGCACTGTTTATAATTAGTTATTGATTCATATACTGAACAATAACTTTGAAGCATGCTGCAAGTATATTACAAGATAGGGAAAGACTCGTATGGCAAACTTGATCAACGATGATACACCGAACAAACATGCTTGACAAAAGGCAGGTCTTCTTTTATTCAGTGTACATGTACACTGACAGTGATGGTATATCATAACAATCTACCAGACACCGGAATCTTCGTCTTCCCTGCAAATCATGTGCTTGTATATACTTTATTTGACATGGGGTTTAATGGTACACCATTTGGATGACAACGAGTATAGGTAGTTCCTGATATTTTTCAGCGGCAGACCATGGATGTCAAACTGTCGGTGGCAGTACGCTGTTCCCCAAAGGAGCATATATGGTTGTTTTGTTTTCCTGTAAGCACATCTTATGAATCATCAGACCGGCACAAGCAGCAGGAGCAGCAACCTGTATCTTCCCCCTGCTTCTCCTTGTTCAGTATCTTCACCTTCCCAAATTTGCTAGTTTCTTTAAACCTGTTCTTTCTCTCCAAACCAACATTTGGTTAGTGACATGATTGGGAACACTTGAAAATGCCTCAAGAACCAAATGAGTTGAAATATATACCAACTATACAGTACACTAGCTGCAGTCGATCTCCCACCTGGGAGGATTTGTCTGTAATTTGTTTACTTAAGGAGAATCAAGCATAAACATAGGAGTATCTTAATTTTATCCGGGGACGATAAAAATAAGCCCCATAGAGAGCCACACAGCAGGTTTCCATGCTACGAGGGATATTGACATTGTTTATTTTAGAATGAGTCAACGTGAGACTACAAGATTTTCACAGGAGAATCCTTGCATAGTTTCCTTGATTCTAGAGTAGTTTCAGTCCAAGTTGAGGACTACCCCCAATCATGTCATTTACCTTTAAGTCTATGCCTGATAATCAGCACAAAGAAGTCATGAAGAGCAAACAAAGAAAATGAAGAAGACAGTGCAAACGAAAAAGCTTGTACATGTCTATGCTGGTCATAATGAGAAGAGGAGGAGGGTTGCAAAAATTGTTACTTGAATGATAGAGGGTAAACGCGAAAGAGGTAGATGGCAGACAACTTGGTTTGTTAACCCGTTGCCTCCGAGATTCTGAAAATCCCATAGAGTTAACACAGGGCACATTCGGTTCCCGTAAGCAACGGGTTAATATTAGGAAATTAGACTGGACTGATATATGAACAGGTTAGAACAAGGGTCCAAGACCGAAGACGATGGAAGTGCATAGCCGCCAACCCCACTCTAATGGATGGCATTACTTGATTGACTGAATGAAGAGGAACGGACTCAATGACACTACTTACATGTAGATCTTTATCATGGATTGGAAAAGTATATTCTGAAAAGTTCACTTCCACAGTAATGTGAAGGTAACCTTCTTTTGCACATGAGACTTTTTAAGATCTACTGTTCAAAACTTTCCTGAGAGTATGACAGCAACTTCATGATTTATACG
>JZLH01S0314988.1:0-12917 GCA_001188425.1 Eucidaris tribuloides
CGAGATAATTATCAGCTCGTGGGCGTTCTCATCAATGCTACAGACAGATGTCGAAGATGTGCTCATATTTCTTGGCAACTTTACATCGCGGGGCCTTTTTATATTGGTGAACCATTGTTTTGGGATGTGAATGTAGATTCTGGCTGGAAATCTAAGCACACTGTAACTTTACTATCACAATCGAAGGTACTTACATCACTAATGAGGCAATAGCCGTCTGCTACTATTCCTTCAGTTTTCTCCCAAGATTTAGCATGGGCCTTTTGTGTTTATGTTACAAACTCTCACATTTTTCAAAACTAGTATGCTTCATTAACAAACAGACGATACTGTCATCGTTGTTATCAATTGGGCAATTTGGAAACATCGTACTATTTGGTTGCTTAAAACCAAAGAGTGATTAATTATGCAACAAGTGGTCAACAGGAATCATATTATCGGTACATCTAAAAATCATATTTGAACTTTTAAAGCGCAAAGTTTAGTTTGGGGTTTTTTTTATTTGAAAAGCTTTATGTCCAAAGGTCATATCACACTAATAACACATTTTGAAGTGTCTTTCGGTTTTTTTTTTATCATCTAATTAAAAATCTTGGGGGTGGACCCGAGATTTTCGACTAATATTTTACATTATAGCATCCAAAGGGTTCATAAGTTGTTAAGGTTATCCCGAGTATATCCTCTTCTGATGAGCGGGTAACTCGCTACCTTAACACTTATTAACCTTTGGATGCCTATACATGTAAAATGTAGGGCGAAAATCTTGGGGATACCGAGATTTTTTTCATTTAATAGATAAAAAAGGGGGCATTCAGATCCTGTTATTGGTGTGATATGACCTTTGGCATAAAGCTTTCAAATAAAAAAAATTCGCAAAACTAAAGCTTGGGCTTTAAAGTTGGTGGTTGTAGTGCTCGGATCAGCGCAATCAAGGCAGCTCTCTCCGTAATTTTAACACCTCATGATCCGTATCACAGCTGTGAAGGATATAGAGTATTTATATCTTTTTATATGTAATGATATTTACCAGCGATTTACAATCTTAGGATAAATAACTGGCTTCAACACATTGGAAAAGTAATTAAAATTAGTAAACGGACTAGCCCCTTACACTTAAATCATTATACTAACTTTTTCTGATGTATATGCAGAAAGTAGAAGTTGATTTTTTAAAGATATATTTTTATGCGCTCCGCAACGAGTTGCGCGGAGCATTATGTTTTCGGGTTGTCCGTCCGTGCGTCCGTCCGTCCGTCCGTCCGTTACGCGGATCTGCGTTTACGCGATAACTTCAAAGAACCGCTGATTCGATTTTCATGTAACGGATGCAAGTTATGTACTATGGGGCAAGAATGAACTGATTAGATTTTGGAGTTGAAAGGTCAAAGTCACGAAGGAGTGAATAGATGTCTTGATTGGGGCCTTCGTTACGCGATAACTTGTGAACGCGCGCGTCGGCTTTTGATGTAACTTGGGTGAAGTATGTATTATGAAGCACACGTGAACTGATTAGATTTTTGGGGTTGAAAGGTCAAAGGTCAAAGGTCACCGGGCCTAAAATATATCAGACGTGGGCTCGTTACCGCGATAACTTTTGAATGGAAAGTTGGATTTTGATTTTGATGTACCTTGGGTGAAGTATGTATTATGACGCAACAATGAACTGATAAGATTTTGGAGGTCAAAGGTCAAAGGTCACCGAGCCTAAAATATGTCTGATTTGGGCTCGTTACTACGATAACTTAAGAAAGGCATGTTGGATTTGAATGTAACTCGGGTGAAGTATGTATTATATGGCACCAATGAACTGAATAGATTTTGGAGTTGAAAGGTCAAAGGTCACGAGGAGTGATAGATGTCTGATTTGGGCTCATTACCATGATAACTTAAGAATGGCTGGTCCGATTTTGATGTTACTTGGGTGAAGTATGTATTATAAGGTACCAATGAAACAATCAGATATCAAGGGTTAAAAGGTCAAAGGTCCAAGGTCACAAGGCTCCATACTCAGTGTCTTAAAGTTTACCACAATAACATGAGAACGGCTTATCGGATATTGATGTAACTTGGGTGAAGTAAGTGTTATAATGTACCAATGAACTGATCATAGTTTGGGGTTTAAGGGTCAAAGGTCAAAGGTCACAAGGACCCATACTTGATATCTTTACCACAATAACTTGAGAACGGCTTATCGAATATTGATGTAATTTGGGTAAAGTATGTATTAGTGGGGCATAGATGAGATTTCAGAGTTGAACGGTCAAAGGTTACGATGCCCCGTACATTCAAAATTTGGAATTGGACGGGGGTGCGGAGGCATACCCCATCGGCTGCGCGCAGCCGAATTGCTCTAGTTTACTGTCTACAATAAATTTCTCTTTCTGTCTTATTTTCAAGTAATGCACATGCAAAATAAAAAAATTGTAACTTTTCAATGAAGTATTTATAATTATTTACCTTAGCTGTCCGTCTTATTCAAGCCCAGCTTATAACGGCGATCTTTTGCATCAGAAAAAAAAACCACCTCAGTATGAAATGTACACTGAGTCTATCTCAGATCATATAACATACATTTAATCTGTATGATTTTTAATTCTGCAATTTATTTTTTATCATCTCGAATAGCAATTGTAACTCACGTCGCATAAATTCTATTTACGAATACCTTGTATAATAGTTTCCTGACATTGTATTATCTCAATTATCATCCGAATATTGTTGTGTAAGCTTGATGTGTTTATATTACGAAAATTTATTTATTTCCGTTATTGTTATTGGATAATTGATTAAAATGCAGAAAATAAAACATTTTAAGCACACAAAAAATGCACGGATTTTGAGTGTAAGATAAGCTACATGTAACAATTTATCAGTTACAACCTCTAAGTCATGTTTATGATTTAATAGATACCGAAGCGCCAGTTCTGGAGTGTCCAAGTACCACCGTTGTACCAACAGCCGCGATAGGAACGAATTCTTCAGTAGTCATGTTTTTAGTGAATGTTACTGATAACGGAGACATTGCACCCATGACTTCGTGCAACTCTTCATCTGGCGATATATTCTCCTTTGGGGATACTGTTGTTTGGTGTTCTTCCAGCGATCAGGCTGGAAATCCTGCCAACTGTTCATTTATCATAAGAATTGAAGGTATGTTACACAACAAATCAGACATAGTACCGTACTACTCTATGTACGGTACAAGTTATTTCGCACAAAAATCTATATTACATTATCATACCTGTTATCCTTTTGTTCGAACATCTGCTTACCTAACATTTTGAACATTGGAAAATAGTCTTTACCACAACCCGTTAGTTCACCTGACTCTCTAGTAATATCTCATAAAAATTAGGTCACAAACTATAAACATGATAGATGACACGCTGCAGCCTTTCATCTCTACTCAGTGAACAGGACAATTGCATTATATACACGAAGGACTATTATCATGTCATCAATCAATTTTTTCGAATAGAATGTGTTCACTTTGTAGAATGTGCTTTTGAAATACAGTCTTTGACTTTATATCCAAATCGAACGATTATCTCTTTTCTTGACGAGTATTTTGGTTCAAAAATTATTTTTTGATACGTTTATTTGATAAGGTATTTTTTAATGTACCGTGTGCCTATGTATTGCAGAGAATAAACATTTAATGCCATGTCGTTAGTTTTGTTTTCATTTCTGTTCTTTTGCTTTAGATCGACAAAATCCAGCATTGACATGTCCTAACATCACTGTTTCCACCGACAAGGGTCTTAACACCTCATCAATGTTAGTAATTGATCCTTCAGCTACCGATAACGTTGATCCCTCTCCGGAGATATCTTGTTCCCGTAATTCAACCGATGTCTTTGATTTGGGAGATACTAACGTAACTTGTACTGCTGTCGACCAATCTGGGAATTACGACAAGTGCACATTTATGGTAACAGTAGAAGGTATGTGTTCTGATGAATTTCTTTACGTAGTAATGTTAAAGCCACTGGCTAACATTTACCACAGTTTAAAACATGTGAGCTACAGATCCTCCATGCTCCAAGTGTCTTTGATAAGGTTTAGAAATGAAGCCCTGAAAAACTGTATTTCAAAATTATGATTTAGTGCCTTAAAAAATGAAAATCTACAAGCATTCAAATTGACTGGATTCACCTGCCCATTTCCTACCAAAGACTTTCTGTGTGCAGATCTAGGCTATTTCATCATCCACCGGAGGAGAAATTGCTTATGCATGCATACCTTGCCATTGGCAGCATAAATTTCCAAGGTGCCGATATTGTGACAAGGCTGGGCACCTTTTTGGAACTTGTTTTGCTTAGAGTGTATAATAACAGTCTATCTGAAAAAAAATGGTCCAGGTGATTTCTTTTTAAGTATAAAAATCATATACTAGTTATTTTTGGTATTGTCATAAAAATAAAAGTCCATCCTTTCCAATAAAATATATGTCATGTCGTTTGGTTGTGTCAATCACAAGATATATTGAATTTTCTGCAATGAGGCAAAATTGCGTTTGTCACAGTAAACTGTATGTGTTATTCGTCTGCATACAGTATATGCATATTGTTTAACAAAGAAACCCATTGAGAGAGTAAAATGTATCGTGTAATCGTTCAATTTAGCTGAACAAACAGATTTTTCAGGTTGTATATTTTTCTGATTTCCAAATATTTGTGGTACAAAGGCAGGTACATAACTTTGACAAAATGACTAAACAATGAATGAGATGTGCAGATCATCATAATGTCAGTGTGAATGCACTCTGGTAAACAAAAGAAATGAACATGTGCAATATAATTCCAATGCCGAGTAAGGGTTATCTGTATTAATTTTTTTATTTACCAGATAATCATTAATAAACATAATGAGAGACAAAATGCATTTGTTATTTGCTTAATTATTGTTTTTCTAATTCTGTTTTTATGAGTTCTGTAAGCGACAATACCACCCATTTAGTTGTCATGATAACCACTACACACAAGTGGGACAAACGTGATTTCGCCTGTCTGCACAAAATTATCCATAACTTTTGATTTGTAAAAGTAATTAAATGGGATTAAGTTTATAAGAACGAAATTATATTCTGCTTTAATATGATATCCAATACACATACCATTTGAGAAAATTACATACCTGATATATTTTTCTCCCGATTGGACCATGTTTGAGACACACAGAATGTAATGTGTATAAGAATTGTGATTTATTTCTTGAATTCCAACAGATAATGAGTCACCTGTTTTGGAATGTCCCACTACCATCACGGTATCAACAGCGATGGGGTCGAATTCCTCAGTTGTGATGTTTTCAGTTAATGCTACGGACAATGTGGACGGTGTACCAGAGGTTACATGTAACTCGTCATCTGGTGATACTTTCTTCGTTGGGGATACTCTTGTTTGGTGTATGTCGACTGACCGGGCTGAGAATGTTGTGAACTGTTCCTTCATCGTGATAGTGAAAGGTATCCCCATGTTTGTTGATATACTTTGTTATTATCATATTTAGCAGTCATGATTCTTGATAGTTTACCAGAGCTATTTCTGCTTGCCATGAACAAAAATTGCAAATCAGACACAGGTGCCATATCCTGAGGTACAGTCGTGTTTGAAAAATACCTTCACCAGCTGGTGGTGGTCCTTACTATACTGTGAGTATTCATTGTCATAATGTAAGGCGTTTTAAAGTGTATATAACACCCTAGAGAGACGGTTATTCTTCACTATTGTTTAGTATAATTGTATAATATGTGAAGAATTTACTATTGTAAGTAAGGGGTAAAAGTAGTGGAGATTGTTTTATGGGAAAACTATAAGTATCCAAACACACCATGTGAGCCTCATCCATGTCCACCAACACACGCGCGTACACCACGTCTTGTACCATTATTTTAACTTGTAGTTTCTTTTTAGGATCGTCAGTTTTATTAATATAGTTACATATATGTTTTATTATTCAGATCTTAACAATCCGGTATTGGAATGTCCTGACATCACTGCGACGACGGACAAGGGTGTAAACACCTCATCAATGGTTCTCATTGAACCTATGGCTACCGATAACGTTGATTCCTCCCTTGACATAACCTGCTCCCACAATTCATCGGAGGTCTTTGATTTGGGAGTTACCAATGTGAACTGTACTGTTATCGACCAATCTGGGAATCTTGATATGTGCACATTTATTGTAACAGTTGAAGGTATGTGTTCCAACGACAATTTAGAATATTATAATTTGTCCATTGATTCAAGCGTTCATATGGATTTAAGCTTAAACAGTTTGCTAAGTCATCAGTGAATAAACGTTTGCATTAATTTGATTATACAGCACCTATTTATCAATTCGAACATGAAACCTTGAATTTTTGAAGATGTTACGATAATAATAAGACGATTACTATGTTAAGAGTTTGTTTTATCATAAGACGATTACTATGTTAAGAGTTTGTTTTATCATGGGCATACTACTACATCCTATGCCTAAATTCCTGCAAATTTTCTTTGATTTGAAACAGATAATGAGGCTCCAGTTTTGGAGTGTCCAGTTACTACCATAGTACCAACAGCGATGGGAACAAATTCTTCAGTTGTCATGTTTTCAGTGAATGCTACTGATAACGTTGATGTTGTTCCTATGACTTCGTGCAACTCTTCATCTGGCGATACATTCTTCTTTGGGGATACTCTAGTTACGTGTAATTCCAACGATGAGGCTGGAAATCCTGCCAACTGTTCATTTGTCGTAAGAATTGAAGGTATATTTTTCAACAAATTAGATATATCGCTACGGTACATACATTTCATTTCTCAAACAAATATGAATATAAGAACGACTCAAGTCCATTTTTGAAATCTGTTTTTACTGTCCCATATGAAACCAAAGATGACACTTGTAATTAACCAAAGCATTACGCTATTGTTTCTAGATATCTACAAATTATGTACTAGAAATTTGAATAACTTGAGTTGTCAACTTTGGTTTCATATGGGCCAATAAAGATGAATGCCCAAAATGGACTTGGGTCGTTCTTATATTCATATATTGAAATATTTTATCAATCTTCTATATTTTGAGCGACCTATTGCTTATTATAATATTTAAAAAGTTTGATCGCAAAACAGGTTAACTCCATTCTCACCAAAATTGAGTTATTAACATGTAAACACTTACCACCTACTTTCCTAGCGATAGTATGAAATCTGAAACCAAATTCCACAAGTGAGTGCAAAATATTTCGATTTTTTTTTCTATAGGCTCGCGTACAGACTCATGCAAAAGAATGCATTTTTCTCCAAAGTTACTACAGTGGAGTTTACCCGTTTTGCGATAAAACTCATCATTCGGAATTCGTGCTTCCTATCTATTTGGCAGTGGAAGTATGTCATAAGCAAAAACATATTAATACACCGTACTATAAATTTGGTTTCAAATTAAGTGTTAGACAGAAACCACAGGCTACAACCTTCGTCACCTGTTGGATATGAAAAAAAAAAGCTGTGATAACGGCCGGCAGCTATTATATGATAAAAAATGTCACTTTATAGATCGTATATTTTGAATTGTACGTTGAAACTGCAACATTGCGAATTTTTCGGCCGAGTATTTTCGTTCAAAGATTATTGCTAGATTCGTATATCAGATTTAGGTAGTAAACAACACCGGTTGCTTATGCATCATAGATAATTACGTAGTAAACAACACTGGTTGCTTATGCATCGTAGAGAATAACATCTTTACATCTTATGTATTGCTGTTGTTGTATTTTATCTTTCTCTGCTCCAGATCATGAAACTCCTGTTTTGACATGTCTTAACGTCAGCATTTCGACCGACATTGGTCGAAACATCTCAACAAAGGTGGTTTTTACCCATTCAGCTACCGATAACGTTGATCCCTCTCTCGAGATAACTTGTTCCCACAACTTACCTGATATCTTTAATTTGGGAGTTACACACGTTAATTGTACGGCTATCGACCAATCTGGGAATCCTGATGCGTGTATGTTCATAGTAACAGTTGAAGGTTAGTGTTCTGATGAATATCATGTCGTGAAATGGTAAATTTTTCCCTTGTTTTTATGTATCCGTGTTGCCCCTTTTCACATTCTCTGCCATATAGATGTCGAGATATATTTACCGACCTGTATAATGCAGTACAGACAATAGTATAAAGACTTTAGACAATATGCATAAGTGCTTACAAGGAATTCCTTCAAACATAAGATGAAGGTCAATCAATTCTGAAAGCCGTATGCAGAACCTATTGCGCCGGAAGTTGCTGTTTTCACCATTTCAAACGATTGCTTGAAAACGTATGCATAAAAGAAAAAATATTTTCCTTGTTCTTCGTGTTCTTACAGGTGCTTGCTTCAGTTTTTTCAAGCTCTGTATGCCAGTTTGAGCGCACTTGCTTAATCAGGACGTTCGAGTTTTAAACATGTTTAGGCTCGTAATAGACCAAACTAAAGCTGCACAGAAGAAAAATAAACCAAGGAAAACTTTTTACTGAAATACCAAAGAAAATACCTAGGAAAATACCCCAGGTAGGGGTTAAAATGTACCCCATTATTCGATATACGGATCTTATTTCAAAATGTATTTATGTACTGGACTGGCCGTGAGTGGTGAAGAAAGGAGGCTTCTCCCAGTACGTATTCATACTTTACAGAACCCGTCCTTGTTGATGTTCGCACCGGTGTGACACGCTAATCACTAATGACAAGCAGACGATTCGAGCACAAGCAAAATTTTATGCATACTAAAAAAAAGCAATCTCTTGAAATCCATCTTTGGCTTGAAGCAATTTTAGCAATTCCTTATGGATACGGTCCATTACATTCATGGGAGAACAGAGGTGAGTTCTGGATAATGTATTAAAATGTTATGTGTAAGAGAGGAAGCATTTCCTGTTATGGGAAATATAAAAGATCCATTCATTATAATGCATATAAATTTATGGATGTTTCTTCCCCGTGACCGCGGAGCGAGGAACATTCTACTAACCAGTTCATGAGTGCATATCTATATTGTTGGAATTCAGCCTCGGGGAGGCTGTCGTTAAGCAGTCACTTTTGTTTGTTTGTTTTCATGCATACGGATTCAAGGAAAAGGCTAGGAAAAGTAATTGCTATTTTTTATGCATATGGCCCAGTGTCTTGTTTGTGACATTGAATAAAATCGTTTACCAGAGAGTTTGGTAAATGATAAAATCACAGACACTTTGATGTGCCGTGTTGTAGATACCAGGATACATAGCAAAAATCGGGTTAGTCGCCAAAGATGCCACTGGACATGCTGGATGAAAAACGTCACCCAGTAGTGAAACGGTGTGGAATCGGCTAGAGATATTGCCGTTGAGCGCCCACAGCCCAATTAGACTAAGGCACAATCGATTAGTCAATAAAATCATTTTTCATATCACTAAAATTTTCGTCCAAATTAAATTTCAACAGATAACGAAGCGCCTGTTCTGGAATGTCCCGCTATCATTACGGTACCAACAGCAATGGGGTCGAATTCCTCAGTTGTGATGTTTTCAGTAAATACTACTGACAATGTGGACGGTGTACCAGAGGTTACATGCAACTCTTCTTCTGGCGATACATTCTTCGTTGGTGATACTCTTATTTGGTGTATGTCTAGTGACCAGGCTGGAAATCTCGCCAACTGTTCGTTTGTTGTGAGAGTTGAAGGTATGTTAAGAAACAAGTTAAAGGTGGTATTTTCCTACGCACATTCATCATGTCTTACTATTACATGCACGGTAGAATGAGACATACCACGCTTTGCGCGGTGGCATAAAGGTCAAGCAACGTCAAGCTAGCCCAGTTCATAATGCATCGATCAAACATTAGGTATCTTTCCTAAAGATTTGATTGCTTATACTATGTCCAAATAAATTTAAAACATACAATACGTTTATTTGTAAAGCATCTGGAGCAGGGTACATAAAAACACCGTCTATATTAATAATAAATTAAACCTTCGATCCTCTTCATTAATAATAAATTAAACCTTCGATAGGGATTTTATACCGTGTTCTTTGATCACCGGGATTGTTTAATCTTTCAGATCGGGAACCGTCAATGTGTCCGGATCTGATAACATTGCCGACAGACACCGATTCAGACAACACCACCGTTACTTTCTCTATGGATTTCACCGATAACGTCGATACCATGCCAACTGCCACTTGTATACCAGAATCAGGAAGTGTCTTTGAATTTGGAGAAACAAATGTGACGTGTATGGTAGATGATGTCAGTGGCAACATGGATAACTGTACATTCCTTGTCAATATTACAGGTAAGTGCAGCTTTTACTCAGTTATACATTTTGATTGTTTTTTGAATAAAAAGAACACTTTTAAAAAGGAAGACTACGACTTCATCAAGATTACGTAATTGGTATTTAAATCAATATGCGACAGATTTGGCAAAACATTGCTACTTTTACTATTCTTTGCAAAAAAATATGTTGGTCTAATCATGGGTCTTGCAGATTACGCGTGAACACTTTCCGTGACGGTGAATTCCCTTTTTTTTACAAAATATAGGCCTACTGAAGAACTTTCACCACATTAACTAGTGTTTTTTTTTTTTTTTAGTTTCGGGAAATTATATTCTATAAAAAGTGTCAGGGTCTGGAAACGTTTGGTTCAGGGGTGAAAAATAGATAGATTAAGAGTTTGAAAAATTATTATAAATTTATCAATGTTAATATGAATATATTTGGTTACAAACATTAAGTCAGAGTTTTAGAAATTACCTTATAATGTTTTACCTAGTCTCTCCATGATATATTTTATCAAAACCTTTATGTACCCCATAATCGCCACTTGTATGATTGGAACAGTTTGGATTACTGTATCAAAAGCATTGTAGATTGTTGTCATCTTAAATGCAATGTTCCATTGCAGCACAACTGTGCCGAATCCATTTTAAAGGTGTGCACGCGTGAGTGGTGATGCTTTGCGAAACCAGTTCGTTGCACGCAGCAGCGCACTGGCAAATCGTGTACATTCAGTACGGCCAATAAGAAGCAGCAAACTGAGCGGAGGTCCCCCCAAACTGTCCGAAACTTGCCGAATTGATTATTCTGGCTCTTTCGTATAGCGTGCGTGTCCATCGCGATCCGCTGAGTACTACAACGAAATAAACACTATACCGCGTATACAGTATGTAACTCGAAATGGAGCTAGCGAACCGGGTGATGGCCCTGGGTTTTGTTCTCATCAGGCCTGTCGATGGTCACGATTCAGCCCCTTAAAAGGAGCAGTTACTTTCAACAAATTATTGTTCTTTTATTATTCAGATCGCCAAGATCCAATACTGACCTGTCATAACATCACCGTGTCTACCGACTTGAATAGGAATACGTCATCCATGGTTGTCTTCAATGTTACTGCAACCGATAATGTTGATCCTTCTCCCAACATAACTTGTTCTCATAATTCATCTGATATCTTCAATTTGGGAGTTACTAACGTAACTTGCAGTGCTGTCGACCAATCTGGAAATCGGGATATGTGTGCATTTTTGGTAACAGTCGAAGGTAGGTACTTCTGCTACCACTCCATAGTCCTGCTACTATACCACCACAATTACTACTACTACTACTACTACTACTACTACCACCACCACTACTGCTGCTGCTGCCGCTGCTACTCATTCAGCTGCAGATATATATTCCAATTTTGATTTAAACCTACAATCACTTTTAATTAAACAAGAGAGAATAGCAACACTAATTCAAGTAGAAAACGGATCAATCAAACTGTTCATTCATTGGATTGATTCACCAGAAATTTCTTGATTATGTTCATCATCATATTCCAATATTCTACGCAGTATTTGCATTCGATTCTATCTGTGTCACGTCTGAGTAAATGAAGAGCTCGTTTCCAAAAGGTACTACATCCATTTTTGGTCAAAATGGATTTTTGGCATTAATGTACTCATTTTCAGTAGCTCTATACACTACTACTAACAACTTGCTGAATTTCTAATTGCAAATTGTAAAAAATGGCACTCAAAAATCAGTTCGGTTCCAAAAGGTACTACATCCATTTTAGTTCGGTTCCAAAGGTACTACATCCACATTCATTGGAAAGGACCAATCAGAGAGCAGTATTGACTTGATTTTCTACCAACCTTCTAACCTTGGATTTTGGCTTTATTGCGAGAAGGGCCAAAATGAAATGGAGTGGGTAAAAACAAAGGCGAAGTGACAAAAAAAAAACAGCAGAGAGAGTAAATCAGATTTCATGTAGACCCATGTATATGTTTTCACGTGTGTAGTTAGTGTGGGTTGTATTGAGTTTGTATATACATGTATAAATGTATGATGTGTATGTTGTTTGTTTGTTTGTGTGTGTGTGTGTGGGTGGGTGTGGGTGACTGATACCTTTGTACAAATGCTTGCATGTGTTAGAGATAGGTGATGTGTATGTGGTGTGTGTGTGTGTCATGTGTGTATGTGTGTGTGTGCGTATGTGTGTGTATGTGTGTGTAGGTGTGTGTGTGTGGGTGTATTGGTGGGTGCGTTGAGTGCGTGTGTGTATGTGTGTGTGCGTGAATGCCGGTGTATGTTTGAATTCAAATGTTTGTGCGTGTGCGAGATCGAGATCGTGTGTTTGTGTGTTTCTGTGTGTGTGCGCGTGCGTGCATGTGTGTGTGTATGTGTGTCTGTGTGTCTGTGTGGGTATTGTGCAGATCTGCGTGTGCTGTGTGTGCATGTGTAGGCTTCTTTTGAGGCCCCCACTTGATTAAATTGATGCATTGTAATTTACAGTCAAGGAAAATTTCGGTTCCAAAAGGTACTACATCCAGTTTCGGTTCCAAAAGGTACTACATCCACCAAAATAAAAATTTGATTAATTTATTATAAATAAATCCTTGGACTTAGATTTTTTTT
>JZLH01S0314988.1:30211-41714 GCA_001188425.1 Eucidaris tribuloides
TTGTGTTTATAATTATACCGAGGTGTACACTTTTATTACACTAGTCCTTAAGTACGATATCAGTTTTGTTTCATATCAGCGATATAAAGATTCAAATGTTTTTCTCACCATAGTGACCACATGTTCAATTCCGGAGTTACCTCAGTTCTTGTCGCCGACGTCAGACCAATGTAATGCAGGATCCATGATCGATTACAACACTGAGTGCTCCTTCGTATGTGATGTCGGGTTTGACGTCGTAGGGGCTTCGACGATGACATGCCTTCCTGGTGGCTCGCTCTCTGAAGATATCCCATCTTGTGAAGGTACAATTTAAAAGAACAATGTATAAATACTTGCTATTGCTAGCAGTTGCCAGCTATCGCGTGTATTTGTTTTGTCCTTCCACTGCTGTGTAAATATTTAATCCCAATCTATTTAAGTTGAAACAACCAACGTTTTATCGATAAGTTACATGAAGCTTCTCCACGTGTGCCATAATAAAAAACGCAACTGTTAAACTGGATATCAGTAGGTTACATGTTCGAATCATGTTGGGTTACTCTTTTTCTGAGTCAATAAAATTATCAGATCAAGCATTTTATCTTATTTATCATTAATTTGATAATACAGATATGTACAGCAAATTTATTCTGCAACTATTAAACCTCTTACATTTCTCACCATTTCATTTATTTCCTTTTCTAAGTAAATATCACACAAATATACTTATCAGTTACGAAACATGGATAGAACATGACCTTTAGATTTTCATTGTGAACTTAAAAAAATGAAAAAAAATCTTAGTTACTAGTTGTAATCAATCAAAAAAATAAAATCAACAAGCAAATGACGTAAGCATTTTGCCTGTACTAAACCAGTGACCGTTGAAAATCAGTACCTCTATTCCTCTATATCTTTCTTAGTGGTGACCTGTTCGTTGCCAGCATTGCCATCTCGGCTATCTTCGGATGGGGGATACCTGTATAGAAGGCGATGATGTTGTATACAACACTAACTGTTCATTTTCATGCGAGGTGGGTTACGACTTGACCGGAAGTGAGACTCTCAATTGCCAAGCAGATGGGTCTTTCTCCGACGATATTCCACAATGCGACAGTGAGTGTATATAACTGCCAATCAATCATACGTTTTCTTTGTATCCGAACAACTAACCCTTGAACAATCACACTTTGTATAATTACCACCCGGACAATTACCCTCCAGGACAATTACCGCCAGATCAGTTAATCTCGAGGACAAGTACAACTACCGTCGGGGCGATTACCCCATAAGACAAAAAACCGACTTTTGTCCTTGGGGTAATTACCTTAGGAGGGGAATGTCCTGGGGTTGGTTAACCTTGGGGTGATTATCCATGCAGTAATTGTGCCATTGTCCTTAAGGGGTAATGTCCAGGGGTAATTGTACAGGGGTAATTGTATGGGGTAATTGTCCGAGTTAATTGTACAGGGGGTAATTCTACAGGGGATAATTGTACAGGGGTAATTGTACAGGGGTAATTGCCCTGGGGGTAATTGCACAGAGTTAATTGTTCGGGGGTAATTGTAATGGGGTAATTGTACAGGGGTAATTGTCCTGGGGTAATTGTACAGGGGGTAATTGTACAGGGGTAATTGTACGGGGGTAATTGCACATGGGGTAATTGTACAGGGGTAATTTTACAGGGGATAATTGTATGGGGTAAATGTACGGGGGTAATTGTACGAAGGTAGATGTCTTACAACCTTTTTCTTTATTCCTATATGTCAAGTTAAATTTGCAATTCATCCGGTTGACTCAAACAAACAATTTGATTAATATAAAGTATACAAGAACACAGAAGAACTACTAGTAATTCTCCTCATAAATACGTTATCAAATTGCATGTTGATATGGTATACTTACCCAAGTTTAATACATTGAAGACCTATCGTGTTCAATATAAAATATATTTTATCCAAATTGAAGATAGCGTATTCTTAATCATTCAAATCTGCAAAAGAAAATAAATTGTACGTTTATTAAGCATAAATAATAGAAAACACACATAATATATTAATGTTGTGCATTCGTGATCCACTCGACGTTGGTCTTGGTAATTAGACATTATGGCATTCTCTTCAAACTGACTGAGATGTATGTTGTACAAACGCATCATGGAATAATAATTCGGGTACTAATTAGTGCATGGGTATTATAAAAATGATGTTTTCCTTCCTGTTTCACATAATGTTTACTTCTCTCCGCACTGCAGTTGTTCGCTGTTTTCTGCCCGAGTATCCACCCCGTTTATCCACAACCATGGATGCATGTAAAGAAGGGTCGAATGTAACGTATAACAATACGTGCACATTTGACTGTGATACGGGGTACATTCTGACTGGAAGTTCAATACTCACCTGCCTCGAAAATGGATCTTTCTCTCAGGTTCTGCCAACTTGTGAAGGTATGTCATGGACTGGATATCAGAAATTGGCTTCAAACCTCAATCCCACGAGTATACTAGCTAAATGAATCGCGAACCGCATCACGGTTTAAAGACCTTTAAAGATTTTGTAACGCATCATAAATAACCATCAACAAAACGATATATTTTTTCAAATACAGATGAGAAAGTGTTAATACCCACCATCATGTTTTTCTTGCAGTTGTATGCAATACAGTCTGCTATAAAATTTCATTTTAATTCCCCAACAGCAAGCCACGCACAACCGCCAATTTATACAAATTTGTACACATCCAACAAGTCCTCGATTTGTGAATGCTTTTACGCATTTTACGCCACACAACCATCTGTGGCGCACAATGTACTCGTGTTTTTATTGCTGTTTTGAGTTGTAGGCTTCTGGGTCTGCACTTAGAACTAAATGATACAACGTTATGAAAGGCAGGTTAAGCAGTTTATTAACCCTTTGCACGCCAATGTTGCAATTTTGCACATTCGTACAATTAAATTCAACAATCGTAATAATTACTTTTCTCCATTACGTTTGCACTAGAAAAGCTAACAAGTGGCCATAATGCTTAAGCAACATCTATAAAATAATTACCAGTATCAATGGTTAAATAGAGAAAGCAAGGTTTAAAGAAAATATCGAAATAACAATTGTCATTATTATCCCCTCAGAATTAATTCAGCGTGTAAAGAGTTAAAAGAAATTTGTGTACCTGGTAAACAGCCCATTTTTGACAAGAATTGTCGATGTAGCTTTGCCTAATACATGTATGTAATAATTATGAGACAAAATGTCATTGCGATATTTTGTCTCTGATCTAAAAGTTCCACTCAGTTCGATTTAATTAAACTAAATATATCAAAATACCCAACAATTATACTACTGGTACGCCGACACATATTGACACGTTCACACGAGTTCAATGAGAAAAAAGAAAGCAAAACGTATCTATAAACAGATCCAACCTCACAGGAAATGAACGCCACAAGCAAAAACACATCCATCTTTTCACAAGTATAGGACAGAAAGGACAAATAAAATAAATGGAAATGCATATTTTGTCTCTGATCTAGAAGTTCCACTCAGTTCGATTCAATTAAACTAATTTATCAAAATACCCAGCAATTATACAACTGGTACGCTGACACATCTTGACACGTTCACAGAAGTTCAATAGGAAAGAAAAAAAGCGAAAAATATTCATAAACAGATTCATCCTCAAAGAAAACGGACACTACAAGCAAAAACACGTTCATACGAGTACATGATAATAAGGACAATGAAATGAATGAAAATGCAGTTTGCTTGCACAATGCAGGAATTTGTGTGAAGTGTATGTTCTTCGATCAATCTCTTGTCAAGTTTTGGACCATTTTTTTTACTTAATGCTGGAAATTGAACTGGACAAGTTTTAATCTTTATCATCACTGACACCTGGAGAACTATATGTGGTAATTATATCTGCTATTTCGTGACATTTTGCCTGTTCTTGCCACATTTCATTCTATCTTGGGACAACCGATTTGTGTCAACTAGTCCCACCTATTTGAATTTGCGTCTTGATGAACTGAACTGTTTAAGCTTGAAACCTGGTTCTACATCGCTGAACACACACCCCAAATACAAGCCTTTGTTGCTAAGCTGCTGTAGATTGTTATTGTTTTCCTGATCAGATGTGTCACATGGCAAGGACCCCGAGCAACAAGAATCTCTGAAAGAAGCCCTTGAAAGAGATAGAGATCCGCTCTTTCATTAAAGAGGCGTGTAAAACCAAGCTGTGGAATCCAAATTCCATGGCTTATCTGAACACATTGAACAGCTAGAAGGTACAATACATGACCTCCAGCAAAGGTTAGACAGTTCTCAACGTGAAGTTGTCATCTTGAAGCCCAATGTAGAGAGAAACAGAGATCTCAATCGTAAGCTCCAAACCGAGTTAAACACCAGAGAACAATACAGCGCGACGTAATTGCTGTGTGTTTTTTGGTGTACCTGAGGTCGATGGAGAAAATACTACGATACAGTCTGTCGAAATAGCTCAACGTAATCGTGAATCGATCTGAAACCAGCGATGTCGACAGGAGCCATCGAATCACAGCGCCGTCATCCACCACCAAATAACGTCACACCCAACCCCAGACCAATCATTGTGAAGCTAACTTCATATCAGCATCGACAACGACTACTACACAACAGAAAGAAACTGAAAGAACAGAAAACTGACATGAGAATCTACGAAGATCTGACTGAAAGAAAACAGATCTCTGCTCCATGATGCATTCTCTGAATGTAAAAGCCGGAACAATGTAAACTTGTATCTCATGGACGATGGACGGAAAAGTCATAGTAACTGTGAAAACAACAATGGTGGAACCATGCGTAAGCAATACATTCCAAATGTGATCTCCAGTTGTTGTAAATATCAATCTGTTGCCACATATCAACTTTTTATCTTTGTCATTGATTAATAAATATAAACATACTCTCCGGTTGCCATGCAATTTGTATTTTTTAAGCCTATATATTATCTATTGTATTTTGTATATGTATCATAGATTTACACTGCTTCCTTCTGTTTATTTCTTAATTTTGTTGTTTCTTGTTTTGTTTGTTTTTCTTAAATATATGTCTATTCGTTCTTTGTATCAGAGTGCAATTAATACCTAGATGTAATACAATCTCACAATGTTATCTCCACTTCATGAAAATGTAAGCAATTTCATGAACAATCATTCATTTTATCACCACGATGAATTTAATAATTCTATCTCTTGCCAGAAAGAAAATTCAATTAATTATCAATGATCCATATAAATTGTCGTAGTATCTTGAAAAATTTGATTCAATTATCTTATTGTTAATTATTTATTTCTGTGCAATTTTCAGTAATAGGGGTCACAGAAACCTGGTTGAAAAGAAGATGTTTCCTTGTGGCATAATTTAATGTTACACATTTCTTAAACAATAAATCGAGTAGGCAAGCGAGGTGGTGGCGTTGGCATTTTCGTACATGAACAAATTTATTCAGAAACGCAGAATGATGTTTGGATGTTATAAATGAATTTATCGAAAATTATTTTATTGAAATAGTTAATAATTCGGGAAAAACGTTGTATTTGGGGTTATTTATACGCCGCCTGAAAAACACAGTGCAACTTTTTTGACTCTCTTAATTCAATTCTTAATGATGTAAATGAAAGAAAATAAAACAATATATTTTATGGTGATTTTAACATTGACCTCGTTGTCTGCTAATTCTTGCCATCATGCTAATGATGTTTTTGGAATATTTTTATGACATTTTGCATGTATCCAATTATTTATCACCCCACTCGTATGAGTGATCATTCACTTAAACACTAATAGATAATATATTTACAATAATAGTACGGAAATTAATAGCGGTGTTATTTTTGGTCGATATAAGTGACCATTTTCCAGTATTTTTGTGTTTGTAATAATTTCAAAATTAAGGGAAAGGAATTCTTGCTTTTTCGAGAGACAAATAATGACACAGAATATTACCGAATTTAATGAATTATTAATCAATACATCCTGGAATATTAGATTTTAATACGCTAATGAGTTGTTCAATTCGCTTTTTAGATCAATTTATGTGTTTGTATAATAAATGTTTTCCAATTCAAGAAGTAAAGATGAAGGCATAAGTAGAAGTTTTTTTTTTTCACAAGAACAAAAAACCATGGGGATTACGAGGAATTGATAAAAAAGGATTAAAAAGTAAATGCAATTAATATCCAAGAAATATGTTGAAAACGCCTACTGATTAGTTAGGAAAGTGGTGTAAGTAAACGATATAGAAACGTAATTAAGTAATGAAATTAAAATAGGCACAAATTTGAATATACAAGTAAAATTTAGTAACAATAGCAAGTAGATACAAAGCTAACGTGGAAACAATAAATAAGGAGCAATAGTGTACAAAATCCAGAAAAAAGAATATTACATACGTTAAAATAATACATGGTGCCAATAATTACAATAAGAATGAAATGGCTGATATATTTAATGATTATGTTTGTAAATTATAGGTTTTTAATTTGACTAATAATGTTCAATTATTCCTAGACAGTGTTTACATCGGCAGTGAATGTCAATGAGCGATCCGTTATTTTCAAACAATCACGTCCAAGGAAATAATTGACATTAAGTTTGTAATTAAAAAATGGAACAGTGCAGGGTGCTGATGGTGCTTGGGAAAGTACAGCATTATTAAAAAAATAATTCAGCATTATCTGTTCACCTCTGATCTTTATTTCACACTGTTGCATTTCACATGGTATTTTCCCTGACAAATTAAAAATAGATCGAGAGTCAACCCATGTGGTTTAAAGACGGCTAATGTAGATTGTTTACAGACTTATCTGATCCATATATCAGTTCTTCCATTATTCAATAGATTTTTGAGTAATGTTTGTATAATAGATGTATATATTTTCTTACCTCGGTAATATTTGTCCAGCATAATCAATATGGTTTCAGAACGGGACGACTCCGCATCGATGGCTCTCTTGATTATTCAGTAAGCTGTCATGACCTATTGATTGCAAAAAATATCATGTTTGGTTTATGTTCATCGATTAAGTTAAAGCCTTTGATACGTTAGATCATTCGATATTTGTAAGTAAATTATATCGATTATGGTTACGTGGAGTTTTGTTTCAATTATTCAACGATTATTTATCGAATCGTTGCAGTTTGTATCTATGATGACCAAAATTTTTCTTTCAAACCTATTCGGATGCGGAATGCGCCTCAAGGTTCTATTTTGGTCGCCGTATTGGTTTTTAATATATATTAATGATATTTTGTAAATCATCTCAGCGTTTCACATTCATTTGTTTGCAGACGACACCAGTAGTGTTCATGTCAAATAATAATCTCAGCTTTACGTTAATATCTTATACTGATGAATTGATTCAGTTGATACATTGGTTGATAAATTAATCGATTAGTTCCTGAAACAAATAAGACCCAATTATATTTATTTACTAAGAAAAAAATGAAACTTGATGACTGTAACTATCAAGTTTTGATAATAAAATTATCTCACCGTGTTCTTCTGTTAAATTTTAGGTGTATATTGATGATAAATTAACATTGCATGAACACATTGGTGTCGTATGTAATCGAATGGGCAAAATGTGTTGGTATTCTTTATCGCTCAGACATGTTCCAAGAAACATTTTGATTTATATTTATTATGCTTTTGTTTATTTCTCACATTAAACTATTGTAATATTAGCAATGGTCATACTGCCACTGATTATTATATGAGTCCGTCTATTTCTTCTAACTGCAGAAAAAAAGCTGTACCGAATACTTGCAAATGCCCCTTTCAATGCCCACACCTTGCCAATTTTAACGATTACGGTTTCTTAAATGTGTACGAATCAATAATCTCAACACTGCAATATTTATGTTTATGTGTTCTAAGATTACTCCTCCCGGTTATGTTGTCTAAATTTCTTTAAATAGTACGTGTTCAGATTAATCATAAATACGTAATTTCCTGTTAATTACAATTTGCCAAACGTTAGAACAAATATCTCAAAAAATACAATCTTTTTTAAAGTCCGATATTTAATGAATATTTCCAATTGCTTTAAAAAATCCCTCAACTGTTAATAGTTTAAACGTGCTACAAATCATATCTGTTAATATTTGTATTTCGTCCTTAAACTATATATTATTTTAATTATTGCACTTGATATATTGTTTTCTACGTGATATTCATTTTGTAATGTTCCTAAGGGTCAACGTTTTCTAAGGCTACTAGCTCTTTTGTTGACCGCCCCATTCTCATAAATTTAGTGTTTGTCTCGTCTGCTTGTTGTAATGTATTGTATTGTAGTAATGTAGTCGGTTTTCTTAATTTGCTGTGCTTATGTATGTATTTTTATATTTTTTATGATGAATGAAATAAATGAATTGGGAATTTGAATTTGTATATCTGTAAGAGTATGTGGTTGATACTTGATAACAGCATACTTGTGCTTCGTGTTGAATAAATACCAAACTTCGCGTGGTATAATGCCATCATCTCTTCCTGTGCAGTGGTCACGTGTCCTGTACCAACCTCGAACCCTTCTGATGTGACGTCACCATTCGGGAATTGCGATGATGTTGTCGACTATAATACTGTTTGTTTGTATGGCTGTGCCACTGGATACAACCTGGTCGGTAATTCGAGTCTTACTTGTCTCGAAAGTGGACTCCTGTCCGATGCTTTACCCCAGTGTGAAAGTAAGTACATTTTCGTCATGAATAATATTTAAGCGATTTAGCCTCATATAATATGTTGATTTATTGTTTAGTTGTCTGTTTGATAGTAAAAGAACTTTACGCTAAGTTCATATCTTTGTATGATAGCAAACTGACAGATGAGGAAATTCATCTATTATATTCGCTGGGGATTCGTTATGCGCCCGCAGATGAAGTCTCAAGGGGGAAATTGAGCACTGCCACTTCCCTTCCGTCTGTGTGTCTGCCTGTCCTTCCTTCAGACCGTATGTCCCCCTAATTGGTTTCCGTGTGACAGCTTAATAAATATTCAACGGATTTTATCAATTTTTAGTGTGTGGGTAGACCAAACTAAAATACACGTCAAGGTTGAATTCGGAGTCTGCAGGGCAAAGGTTAAAGGCCACAACTCATTATACAGTATATGCGTAAAGGTTTCCGGGCCATAACTTATAAATATTTGACGGATTTTAAACATTTGCATGTGTTGGTAGATGACACTAAAACACAGGCCAAGTTTGAATTTGGAGTCCACAGGTCAAAGGTCAAATTTGTTTCCACGTGATAAGCAATAAGACATGCCTACTTTGATCGCGGTAAGCGGGAGCATCCGTGTCCTTTGGACATAGTAAATTTATTTTGTTGTAAGAATATCCGTGTTCATTGATCATTATATTCAAAAAGTATGTGCTATATATTTAGTTTCAATACAGCGAACTGTAAGCCGAGCAGAAATATCGGCCACAGATGTGAATGATTCACCTTGCGGCAAAACTGATATTATTATCCAAAAGAAGATACAATGGTTTAATTATTTTATATATGTGTGTATCTTTATGTTTTATAGTCGTTACTTGCGCAGTGCCGGCCTTTCCTGCACGTCTTTCCGTCCCGGAAAATAACTGCAACGAAAGTTCAAATATTACATTCGGTACGAATTGTTCGTTTACCTGTGAAGTTGGCTATGACCTCATTGGAAGCACCTCCGTGACTTGCCAAGCGGATGGACAACTTTCTGCTGATATTGCAACATGTCAAGGTAATGGTACTTACTGAAGTCAAAAACTAACAATGCCAAAAATAACACAGTGGGTCCAACGTACCCCCCCGAAAAGCCATTCTCATGTCACTTTGCAGGAAATTGGGGCAGGTGAAGTAAGTCTGATGATAATGACAACATGAATAAACACACCTTCATATGTCAAACAAGGCTCAGTCCATTCATTGTCAATGTGAGCAAAATGGCTTGTCGTGCAACAGCTTGTAGTTCACTGGTCAGAGAGTTTGCATGACTATCCCAAGGTTTTGGCTGTTCTACTGTTTCGGTTCTGTTCCAAATCGATGCCATCCGTACTTTATGCACTCATTCGGATCAAAAGATATCATCATAATATTATTTTATCAGGCTACTATATGTGTGCATATTTCCTATAGATTTCATAATTATTATACGTCACCAAAAGGTCCTATATAGGGAATTTTCAGTGTAATCAGTTCACTCCAATGTTTTGTGGTACTATAGTTTAAGGGTGTAAAGTTAGGGGTTAGACCACTGGTGGTACGACAAAAAGTTGCATTCACCGATCAAAACGAGGAACTCAAATATTATTGTGATATTCTAAAAATGGAGACGCTACCTTTCTTGTGATGCCTTTGCGGAATGACTGTATAACACAATTAATCGTTTCTAACTAACTACAACATGCCTGAATAAGGCATTTTACGTCATGTGATCTGAAACTAATAAGAACCAGTCACGAGTCAAAGCTGTGTGAAGGTTTTGTTATTTGTTATTCTGAGGGTTTGTTATTCATATTCATCAAGTATTACGCAATTCGGATTAACCAAACCTATTAATTCATTTTCGGATTAATGAGCCTTCAGATACAGATATGTAGGAAGTGAACAAACCTTCGGAACGAACATCATCCGTTATTTTCATTTATTACTTCGTACGATCCTTCAGAAGTTTGCCACATTTTCACTGTAAATTTTCCGTCCATTAGGCCTGCGCGATCATTTTGATAATGTTACGCTTCGAGACGTAACGTTCGTCCGAACGAAATCCTCTCTTAATTTTGCAGATGAATTGATTACGTGCACTAAGCACAATGGCACCAATTTCAGAAGACATACTTAAATTGAACAATCAGGTCATGCTAAGACCTAAGACAAAAAACGAATTTTGATTTTTATGAGTTGCATTACAATTTTATCTTAACTTTTTTTGCTCCACAGTGGTCACTTGTCCTGTGCCGGTATTTCCGCCTCAACTTTCAGCAGGGGCGAGTAACAGTTGTCAAGGGGGATCGAGTATTGTTTACGATACTGGTTGCCTCTTCGAGTGTAGCACGGGATACACCCTTACTGGAAATCGTGATATATCTTGTCAGGCTGATGGCACACTCTCGGCTAGTGTGCCTACGTGTGAAAGTAAGTGTTCAGTTATATGATTCACGACTTTTTGTTAATTTCTAGCTGAATTCCAACCAAATTTGACACCTTGGAAATAATATCCTCAATTTGACATGATATACGCTTGCCTTTCTTTATCCTATCACCAAACCTGAAAGAAAGACGCAATATCGATGGAAAAGCTGAGGAGGAAAATAAAGTTACAAATGTAACAGGTTACCATATTTTAATGGCCAAGGTCATTAAGGATATCTGGGGTATCCTGGGAATTTCTTTTATTTTCTACCATTAATTTCTGCTTTACATTAGTAATGGACCGTCAGGCATTTGGCGAATTAACTGTAGTCATCTTTTGAAGTTTTCCCTCAAGTAAGATACTCCTTACA
>JZLH01S0314999.1:18033-30529 GCA_001188425.1 Eucidaris tribuloides
TAAAGAGTTAAAATAACCTGAATAAATGCAGTTTTTTTATCATTCTGGTACATTTTTTTGATGGAATTGCACTTTGATACATCAAATCTTGTAAATCTAGATAAATTCAAAAATTGAAAATAAGTAAAAAAAAAGCAAGAAAAATGAATTTTCAATATTTTTTTATTGTTTTGGCACCATTTTACCCTTCAAAAATAAAGAAAAACAAAAGAAATGTATTGAATATGTTTTGAAATAGATGAAACATACGATTCATGTCATATTTGAGTCAATAGATATGAAAAACAATTGGCAGTAAAGTAAAAATAGAAGAAAACACTAAAAAATAACACACATGACCTTCAAAATGTTGTTGCCATGGCAACACGATTTCACGGGTAACCCTAAGCTATACACCAAAATGTTCGCCATAAAATTTTAGGAAAAGTCACCAAGTTTGATCAAATTTCGACAAAAATTGTGGACATGGCGAAAAAAAAATTGGTAGGGGGGCACATTGTGCCCCCCTTGGGCTTTTTAGGGTTAACAAAGTGAAAATCATTGAGAGACCATTCCAGCTTTTCCCCATAGACTGCCGTGTTGCAGAATTTCCTGTCGGCTGAGATAAAATTAATGTGCCAATTTGTATCTGCATATATTTTACTTTTGTGTTCTAGGGTGTTTATTTGTCCATTCAAACACTGTCAGATATGTCAGACAGCAAAGTTTGACAATTTTTTAAACGGGTCTTCCACAGTGTTATATAGCGTCTTTAATATAACGGTTGTTTCGTTTTTTCATTTTTTGTTATCCAGATTCAACCAGAAATGATCACCCTAGACCCCGGCCAGATCAGCACCATCGACCAGGCAACAATGAAGCAGAGAGATGAAGAAAGGAAGGAGTTATTTGTAAGTTCATATTTGTGACCTGTCACCACAAATCGATCAATAAGTCGCAATGGAAGTTTTCGTGTAAATGCAGTAAATAGTCGAGTTGGGTTGCAAAAGTTGATTCTGGGATTCTGATATTTTCTGAAGGTACATACACTAATCTTTTATCTGTCCAAATTTGAGGACCAGAAGTGATTCAGAAGTATGATTTTTCTTGAATTGAACTTGGACCATGTTTTTGCAGGAGCTTGAAAATTTGGTCGAATTTGATCTTCACATCGCGAGAGTAACCATAATGTAACTCTGAATGTAAATGCTTGTTTTCCAACATCGTCAAGTCCCCCTGTAATAATTTGGGTATCACCACAAAGCTGCTTTTATGAACTATTTATTGATGATGATTGTAAGTGCTAAAAGGGATTTACCAATCGACAATTCTCATTTTGAAAGTGACTAGTTTTACCGCGCTTTCTATGGAACAGTTGTTAGGCCTTCCGTTTCCCATGAATGAGCACTATCTTTGCAGCCATGTTTCTCCGCTTTTCTGATAATGGCTTTACGACGTGATAGTCCAAACTTGTGAGCAGGGTTTTAAATGGGTTTGCTTCATCCATTCTAGACAAATTATACAGCATTTGAAAGTTCAGAGTCTCTAGTGTAAGACAGTATGAAAAAAGCAATTTCTTATATTTCCGACTTATGGTGCGTTTTGTGGTGACAGGTCACATTTGCGACCTTGGCATGTCAAGAGTTAGAGTCTCGACTTTAAGACTGTACGAAAAACACAATATCACATATGAATTTAGATTTACATTCCCCAAAATGTTTCCTGCAAGTCTATTTTACATTGTGGTGATATTAGCTTTGTTACATGGAGATGACAATTTCACTTTGAATGCCATAAAGAGGTAAAATTGTAACAATCTAAAAAGTTTTTAGGATGTAGTTGGGAAAATTGAGGTTAAACATCCTCATGACATTGCTGCAGTGTTTGTTTGGATTGTAATCATAAGGTGGCATGGTCGCATATATTAGATGATTCTGATAAAAAAAAAAAACTAAACAGAAACCAAACAATAATTTTCACAAATATCCAAAATACATTGACTGCTTCCTTTATCTGTATTCTTTCACAGCTTTATTTTGTTCAATTTTATAGTATAGCAGTCCTAGAACAGTCAAACAAGTACTTAAAAGTTTTTTAGTTTGATACAATTTGCTCATTGAGAATTGCCACATCACTTCATGTTTATTTTTTACTGTTTTAATGTTCTATTTGAAATTTGAAAAAAAAATTGTCATTGGGTCATCTCCTGAATTTTTTTTGTGAACAGAATTTAAACACAATTATTTCTCTTTTCCTGAATTTCTGTGTGCTTTAAAGGTAAATGACATGATTAGGGGTAGTCCTCAACTTGGGCTGAAACTATTCGAGAATCAAGTAAACTATGCAAGGATTCTCCTGTGAAAATCTTGGAGTCAAGCGTTGACTCATTCTAAAACAACTAATGTCAATATCCCTCATGGCAGACAAACCTGCAGTGTGGCTCTCTATGGGGCCTATTTTTATCGTGCCCCGATAGAATTAGTGTTTATGCCTGATTCTCCTTAAGTAAACAAATTAGAGACAAATCCTTCTAGCTGGTATATCCACTCCATCTGGTATATAGTTGGTATATATTTCAACTCATTTGGTTCTCGAGGCATTTTCAGGTGTTCCCAATCATGTCACTGACCTTTAAGAGTTTGACCATTTTCAGTGCAATTGGTTTCAATAAAGTAAGCTTGATTATTTCGTGTCATGTTGTGAAAGTGTGGCCTCATGTAATCTATGGTCTGTAACATCTTCTATTTATAATCTCTCCTACCCCCCCCCCCCCCACGGGTATCAAACCACCCCCAAAGTTCGAGCCCCGTTTTAAGATGAAAGGGAGGAGCAAGGCTGGCAAGAGAGAGAAGAGGAAGCAGGGCTTCAGGGAAGAAGAAAATAGGGTAAGAATCTTTGTGGAAGTAAAGTCTTAACCCTAATCAGGCTGGGCTTTTTTGGCTATGCTATATCTGGGCCTGAGATCTCGGCCTGAGATCTCGGCTGGCGATCGCGCGAAAATGGACGCAGTACCATCGTAATCTACAGACTGTATATAGTTAATTACCAGGAATTAATTTCATATCAATTAATTATGCTTAATTTATGGCATAAAATCGATAATAGCTGTAATCACTAATTAAAAGCTCCAACACCTGCTATTTTGTGTCTGGACACTCTTTTAGCATTCTTACAGTATTACTTGAAAAAAAAATGCCGGAATCACCAATTGATTTCCTATGTATTTCAAAGATTTCTTATGTATTTGTTTGTTTTTCAATTTGCTTTCTAATTGTTTTTTTATAAATTTGTCCGGGGACACTTTGCGGTCATAACAGCACAAAAATTAATTAATTTCAACCAATAAAAGTAAAATAATCATATCATTTTATGAATTTTGGGTGAAACACAAATTTGTATTGGAAATGTACAAAATCCAGTTTTATAGCGGATTTGGGTTGAATGCAAGTACAGAATGTTACGTAACTTGGGAATCAGCGTCCCGGACGTCGCAAATTTGGTCTCAAAATATGCGCGACATTCGACGGAGAATTAAAGTCATGAAACGCATCTGGCAACTGTGCGTCGCGTCGCAGAATTTTGCGCGAAAGTTTAGGGGGGGGGGGGATTCCGCCCCCCAGACTTTTAGGGTTATTGCCTGTACTTTTCGCGCTCCATCTTCCTTTACTGTTAAAGTGTCAAACCTTTTTGAAAATACATATTGGAGCACTTTTAGAAACGGGCATGTGTTAAACGATGAAACAGTTATATTTGTCGTGCATGCTGGAGTAAAAAAATGTTTTGTGTATTTGAAGACTTGTGTGTCGATGATTTGCACCGTCAAAAAATCTAATGAATGAAGATCAGCTGGAATATAATCTCATGTGAAGATTTAATATGAATAAAACACCTCTCATTCAGACATGGGGTTAAAATATTGAGTTTTGGTGAAAAATTGGACGGTATAAACTTCATCCTTTTTCAAGATGATCTCTGAAGTCTTTTAAAAAAATTATCCGTGAGTTCGAGTGCACGGGCCGTTTTAAAATTGTCTGATTCAAGCGTAGGCCGAGGTCGCACGGAGTTACCATTTAAGCCAATAGTTCGCTCGCTGGTTTGCAATGAGTTACACATACGCGATTGTGAATTTGAGCAAATTTAAATACAGAAGACAACTTATTGGTAACATGTTTATTAGTTTTTCTCATAAAAAACAAATTCATGACGTTATGGATCTCAAACTTTCAAAACACATTTGTAAGTACTAAATACCGTTTGGTTTATTGATAATGAAGGGAAGTAAATGGATTGCACTCCCTGACAAAATTCTTTAGTTATAGATATACATATACCCTTTCCAAAAATGTTAATTTTATTTCAGTATTGTATACCCTTTCTAAAAATGTAGATTTTATTTCAATATTAAGATTTCTGAGGTTAGAATGAATTTTCGTAAAGTTAACTATTTCAAAACAATAGATGCCGACAAATTTCCAATGTAAACCTACTGATAGGTTTTAATTTTAATTTATACACCCCGGATATTAACATTTTTCTGTAACCAATTGCTCACATCCAAGTGTATGAATACCAATGTCTCTGTATAATTTCCAGGCTGAAAATGAAGTGTGTTCACTTTGAAACATGTTCCGTTCATTAAAATGTTATGACATTGGCAATGTAGCAAAGGCGTGACAATGATACAATGGCAAGTCTAATAATATGCGATAAGGATACAATGGCCATACAATGCAAGCATTTGGATACTATTTGGTAATTATTTGGTCATGCGAGGGGGGGGGAAAGCTCTTCCATTAGCTTGCGGGCGAGTAACTTACGCATAACGTTATTTGGAGTGAATTGAATTTTTTAATAGTGAATACAATGAATATTGCCATATATTTGTGACTTGGGGCCACTTCATTACAAGCGTGTACACCATGCCGCATGTGAAAAAAAAAATGTAAAAAGGGTTGTTTTTCCATCCTCGGTTTGATAGTACGTGCTCGACCAGTGAAAAGGGTATTAAAACTTGGTCAAAAATCAGGAAAAAAAGGGTATACTGTTTAACAGGAAGTTGACTTCTGTGTGAGGGTATTTTTCAGACTTGCAATACTTGTTTAGGGTAACTGGAATACTTGTAATACTTGTTTTAGGGTATTCCACAAGAGATTGACAGATAATTACACGACGATGTAGGGTCCATTTTGAAGTCACATACACACGCATGGTGTACACCTTAGTAATGACAGTAACCCCCCCACCCCCCCACCCCCCCCCCCCGGATTTGTGACAAATTTCCAAGTCACTAACTGTTTAAGAAATTATGAAAAATGTCAATTTTGGTTTGTTGTTTCCATACTGACCCACAGGATAAGTCACGCAAATCGATTGAAGCAGCAGAGACGCAGAAAAAAGCGGCGGCAAAGGTGACACAGTACACGACAGCACTAGGATCGATTCAAAAAGTGAATAATTGGACATCTCATCATCTGCAGGCTCGGTTACACTTGCCAGAACCATTCAAGAATGGTACCAGAACTGTTCCATATAATTTCAGACGGGTTTGGACCTTTACTGGCTGGCGTGGGTACACGGCGTTAATGAGTTGTCTTACGTTCAGCGGAGCAGCGGTTACCGCAGCAACAATTAAAGGCACTGTATAACAGTGTTTCCAGTTTAAAAATCTGAGCTGCATGATTTCCCAATGCTACCAGTGTCCTCTTATATGGTCTAAAAATGAAGCCCTGAAAAAATTGCAGTTTAAAAACGATCACTGAGTGCTTTAATAAAGTAAAAATCATTGAGAGACCATTCCAGCTTTCCCCCACAGACTGCTGTGTTGCAGAATTTCTATCGCCTGATAGGAAATTAATTGACCAATTTGTATCTAGTGACACCATAACTGTCCAAACGTTTGTGTTCTAAGGTGTTTATATGTCCATTCAAACACTGTCAGATATGTCAGATAGCAAAGTTCGACAATTTTTTAAACGGGTCTTCCACAGTGTTATATAGCGTCTTTAAATTTAGCCTAGCCCACTTTGTGGTCAAAGGTCTCTCTGTACTTCTGGCCGATGCAGTTCACACGTTTATTTATATCACGTAACTTTGTGTGCTGTGCCAGTTTCAAAACACACACATGGTAACACCAAGTTCAAAACAGTCTGAGAACGGTCTCAGACCACCTCCGAACGTCTTTGGAACACTTTTGGTCCATTTCTCAAGTTGGCTGGTGGGGTTACACCACGAGTGAACTGTTCTGAGACTGTTCTCAAAATGCTTTTGACTTGCGGTATAATTGCGATCTAAGAGACTCAAACTATTAAAGACTCTTGAAACATGCCAAAAATAGGAGGAAAGGAAGTGGAGCCACATAACATGATTGCTCTAGATCAATTTAACCCTAACTAGGCCGGGCTATTTTGGGAGATCATATGGCCGGAGGGGGGGGGGGGGTGTCGACAGCGCAATCGCGATAAAAATTGGCACGCATGTCGCCCACGACCTACTCTACAAAATTGTATACTTATTTTTTTTCATGAAAATTGTTTTTAGTTAATTATGCTAATTTATGTGGAATTAATATGTGAAATCATACTTTTTGCTCTAACTCACTAAATAAATCTCCAAATGTGCTAATTTTTGGTGTTCTTAGCGAATGTACTTTGAAAAAAAATATCAGATGAATTTCTTATGTATTTTAATGTTTATGCAATTTCTTATGTATTTCCTTGTTTTTTTGACCTTATGTTTTTCATTTTTTCCAATGAAATTTGTTGGTGACACTTATGCGATCATGAACAGCATAAAGTTAAGTAATTTGAATCAGTAAAAACAAAAGTATTAATACATTTATGAATTTTAGCTGAAAACACAATTTGTATTGAAATTGTACACAAAATCACATTTTTGAGTAATTTTGGGAGTGACATGCAAGTACAAAACGTTACGTAACTTCGGAACTGCGTACCCGAACATCACAAATTTAGTCTCAACAGATGCGCAACATTCAAGAGAAAAAAGTCATGGAATGCCGTGGCAACTGCTTCTCACGTTGCAGACATATTGCGCAAAATGTCTAGGGAGGCAGATTCTGCCCCCCCCCCAAAGCCTTTTTAGGGTTAAGACAGTGAAATGGGACCTCTCATTATCTTGAACGCCTGCTTCTCTGAAATACTGGTAACATTGTACTGCAAGAGATCACAGTATAAACACAATTACAGGTGCGTGACTATCTCTGTGTTCTTGTGGAAGACAATGCAAACCCCCCAAAAAGGGTTTTTAATTTGCTTCCATTAAAAAAATCACATCGTGAAGAAATCAAGTTACACCAAATTCAGTTTAATACAGTTTCCACTCTCACACCTTCCCTGATGATCTCTGTTAACATTGAACTCTATGAATTAGTTGAAAAGTATGTCAAGGGCATTCATGTTCATATTTCCAAAACGTAAGACACTTATTGATCATGCAATAAATACAACATTTTTAACTTAAACGGATGAAAGTTCCTTGTTTTATTTTGTATGTGGCATGTTTCAGTTAATCAGCAGAGCAAAAGTCACGGAAACGATTGTCCATGTCTGTGTTTTAGTGGCCGATTCATCGTGGTCTGTGAGTGGTAGTCGGTATGACGGGCGTATCACCAATGATGCGGGTAGTTACTTCGACAGGAAGTGGTTTGTGCGCCCTCTGTTGGTAGCCTCGAGGTCTAGGAATGCAGTATCCCCGATGACACCACTGAAAATACAAAGAGGAAAGAAAACAAGTGATATTACACGGCATTACATTACACATTGTAATTAAAATGATACCGGGGGCTGGGGGGAGGTGAGGAAGAGGCTAAATAGATGGCTTTCTTTCAGGTAGAGGAATTCCACTTGAGCACGAGCCTGGTAGGTACCTGCTAAATGCAGGATATGTGTGTATCAAGGGGCAGAGCCAGGGGGTGGCTACCCCCCTAAAATTTTCAAAAATGAGAAACTCATGGGGGTTTTGCAGTGTAATTCCTGATATTTAGGGAGGTTTGACATCCCTCCCCCCCCCGCAAGAGTTTCACCCTTCAAAAGATTTTACGCTAGCACCACCCCTGTGTGTAGCAATTTTACAGAAAATGTAAGATCAAATATTGGTTTAATTTCTCACACCTTTACTACAGTGAATGTGTCATTTGTTATTATTATTATTATTATTATTATTATTGTTATTATTATTTTTTTTGGGGGGGGAGGGGGGGGTCTCATTTTGACACTAGTGTGAAAACTATTTGATGATAAATTTAAAGCATTACTTTACTGATTAACAGTACTCTGTATATCATCGGCTCACTGCAAAAATGGGTTCCCGTCCATAGACAATGCACTGACGTTAACCCCTTTTTGCAGTGAGGCGACGATATGTACAGTGTGTCTCAAAAAAATAATTGTGCAAGTGAAAAACGCCCTCTTTGGCAATTAGAAAATACCCTTGTGACATTATGCTTACATCAACGTCAAGAGCTTAGTCTTAGCTTTCAAATAACCTTAGTTTTGTTCAATTTGCTTGTTTTAATCTTGAGATATGTTTGTTTCAAAAGGGTGAAATCATAAATGTGCCATTTTTACTGCATTCCCTTGTAAAAGTGACACAATTGTGATTCCACCCTTTTGTTGTTTACAAGATATCTCGAGATTTAAAAAAACAAATTAAACAAAAGGCATTTAAAAGTTGAGACCTTGCCCGTAATGTTGATGTAAGTGTAATGTCACAAAAGTATTTTGTAATTGCCAAAGAGGGCGCTTTTTACTTGCACAATTTGTTTGAGACATGCTGCAGCACTTATCAAAAACTGTACAAGTGAAAAGCGCCCTCTTTGACAGTTAGAATATACTGTTATGACACATGTTTATGTCACCATCAAGGGTGTTGTCTAAGCTTTCAAATGCTGTTCTGTTCAAATTCCTTGTTTCAATCTCGAGATATCCTGTAAGGAAAAAAAGGGTGGAATCACAATTGTGTCACTTTTACGGGAAGAGGGTCTGACGCTATTATTGACTACAAAAAGTGGCACATTTGTGATTTTACCTTTTCGTTGTTAACTGAACATATGTCAGGATTAAAACAAGCAAACTGAACAGAACAAACGGCATTTGAAAGCTAAGACTATGCCCTTGATGGTGATGTAAGCATCACGTCAGAAAATGTTGTTCTCATGACCAAAGAGGGCGCTTTTGACTTGCACAATTATTTTTGAGACACACTGTACTTCGTCTTGCACGCTATTCACATGTTTTTTTTTTCAAATTTGAGCTCATCCATCCAAAACCGGTTCAAAGGGGGCTATTTAGATTTAACATAAAAATGCAAATTTCTGTACATTTATAATTGGTCTTCACTCTAGTCCGCACTTCAAAGTAATTTAAGTGAGTTATCTACGAGAAATACTAACGTACTGAACACAGTCTCCTACCTTGTCCATTGCACATTGTGTTCCATCCAGTGGGGGTCGGCCTGTTGACATACAATGGGCTTGACGTGGTATAAAACATTTCAAGTGTAGACATACCAACTGGAGTACAAAAAAGGGGGAGGAAGGCACAGGAAGAGAAATATAACAGAATTTGAAATGTGCTAAAATAATAACTGGTAATTCTTGGGTTATTACTCAACAGTGTTGTAGTCGAGTCACCACCTTCCGAGGCCAAGACCGAGTCCGAGTCACTACCTTCCGAGACTGAGGCTGAGTCCGAGTAACTATTGTTCGAGGCTGAGGACGAGTTCGAGTTACAACTCTCCTAGGCGGAGGCCGAGTCCGAGTCGCCAACTTACGAAATAATGCAATATTTTAGGGCAAAATTTTAACCTTAAAATTACTTTGAAATCTTACAATCAAACACAATCTTTCAACCAATCAACCATTCATTAAATTCAAACAATTACTGAAATTTATCAATTTATCAAAAATTAAAACAAAATAAAGCAACAGCTCTTGACTTTGAGGTAAACAATATGTGATGTAATTGTAAATGACTAAATGTCTTGAGAACATTCAGCTAATAAACAGGCGTAGATATTTACCGTGCCTGTCTTGTTGCAGTATAGAGCAGCGACATCATAGACAAACATTGACCCATATGAATAATTATGTGAAACTTACGAGATGGGTAAAATAAAGTCATATTGATCGGAAGTGAATTTACTTAGCTTCATGTTATATTAGGATTTCCATAATTCTTTTGGTATATTTGTTGAAAATACATCAAAATCCATGTCCACACAAATCAAACTGGGGTTTATTCTTGGATTCACCAGATTCTATAAAATCATGCGGCCTCGACCCGGCCTCGACCCAAATCTCCGAGGCCGCATGGTACGAGGCAGAGGCCGAGTCCGAGTCACGGGATTACGAGGCCGAGGCCGAGGACTGGCAAAGTCGGCTTCGAGGCCAAGGCCGGCCTCGAGTCCTCCATCCCTGTTACTCAATACTCAACTGTAGAACTTAAAGGAAATGATAAGATTGGAAGTAGTCCTCAATTTAGGACACAATGCTCCCAGAATCAAGTATATTGTTTAAAGTTTCTGCTGTAAAATCTCATAGTCATACATTTCCTCTTCGTTATACAATTATTTTCACACAATGCTGTGACATTGAAATTTGTTTTGTGGCTTTCTATGGGATCAACTTCTATCAGGGCCGGAGTTTACTCCAATACTGGCAATTAACGCTTGTTTCTCCTCTAGTAAACAAATTTAAAACTACTGTCACACTGCGCCGTCTAACGGTTCCGTCTGAAAAACGAACGCATACATTTATTAAACGTTTACTGGACTTTTAAAATCATTTTTCAACTGGATTACAAACGTATTTAGACGTTGACAGACGGTGCTCTTCCGCTCTGTTCCATTCAATTGTATTCCATTTGCCACCGTCTGACAACGTCTGAGGTAAATATTTTAGATGGAGGCAGACAGAATCGTTAGATGGCACAGTGTGACAGTAGCTTAAGACAAATCATTCCATCCTGAATATACACTCTAGTCAGTGCATATATTGATATGTTTCAAATCATTTGGTTGTTAAAGGGGAATGAAACTCAGACATCTACTCGCATTCAATGAATAGATAGAAATAAGAGAAAGAAAATGGTGAAAGTTTGAGCATGATTTGATTGAACCGTTCAAGAGTTATGAATGTTCAAAGTTTACTTAATCCTTATTATGGAGGATTCTTAAATTGGCAACTCTACCACTTTTTGAGATGAAAGTGTGGAGAACTCCCCATTGGTTTTGTACACAAATTTTCACAAATTTATGTTTTTCTGAAATGTCAGTTGAGAAGGTAATCAAATTCTTTCAGAAAAACATGATTGTATAATCATTTTTGCTGGAACACACTAAATGACATCAAGCAAGAGGCAATCAGATATTTCTTTTAAAATGAGAATAAGTGAAAATTTGTATACAAAGCCAATGGGGAGTTCTTCACACTTTCATTTGAAAAAGTGGTGGAGTTGCGAATTTGAGAATCCTCCATAATGACGATTAAATAAACTTTCAACAGTCATAACTCTTGAACGGTTCAACCAAATTTGCTCAAACATTCACTGTATTATTTCTTTTATTGTTCTGTATTCTCTGAATGCAGGAAGATGTCTGGGTTTCATTCCAGGCATATTTGACTTCTCCCAATCGTATCCCTGCCCATTTGTAAACATTAAATGTTCCAACTCTTCATGCACACATTTCAAGCATGTGGGTCCTATAGAGAAAAACTTAGGATATTTCAAGCAGGTGGTAAATTTAGTGGTAAAATTATATTCATCGCAGTTTTCATACTTGAAACCCAACTGCCCAAATATAGTTAAGGTAAATGATGAAAATTATGTTTTATTGATTGTTATTTTGTAGATAAACCTACTGGGCAATTCCATGATTAGTTACGTTACACTTTATGACAAACTTTACTCAACACTTGGCTCTTACATGAATATGCTTTGATATTTTTCTGTTTTGGTACTGTCAGTTCTCTAGACTAGCACGTACTTCACAACATCAAGCAAAATTATGAGACATGTTTCAGTGGGTAATAACAAGAACTTTAATTATGGTTAGTTACGTTACACAAAGAGGACATGGATAAAATGACAAGTCTTTATCCTCAAAGTTTCCTCAACCTGTTTTCAACTGAAACAAACTGTGGTATTCATGCTATTGCTAGTGTCTTGATAGGTCATTTAATGTATAACTTATTGATAAAAATCTTTTCATTTTTAACAACAACATCAAAAACATGGCTAGTTACGTTACGGCCCGGCGTTACGGTTAGTTACATTTTGTCCATCCACACAAATTTGCGTTTATTCATGTCTTTTTCAGATTTAGTATGCATATGTGGGGCTTTATTACTTTCAAAACAATGAGAAGAGGCTATTGGCATGGAAAAAACTGCAGAATAAATGATAATTTTTCATAAAACTGAGATTTAGTCACACTAGTCCCACATGTGGTATTTCATGCATGGTTCTGATTCTCCTAGAGGGTGCTGTTGAAGACGTAA
>JZLH01S0314999.1:32335-43187 GCA_001188425.1 Eucidaris tribuloides
TTTATGATTTATGTAGGGGTCCAAAACATGCACCTAAATAGTGAGGGATGGGTATAAGCTTACAATAAGTAAGTACAATATCATACATTGCGTTTGTACAATTAGTGCTCGATCCCTCAAAAGTCACGTGTTTTATAAATTCCGATATGTGAAGTTTATTTTAATTCGCTGTTCCTCGTTACATACTTTAAGTATTGCAGCAGTGAATGGGCACTGCAAGGGGACCATCGAACAGCCGACATCCCACTCACGATGTAACCGCTCATGATATACCTGCGGTCCGGACAGGCGTTGAATTGACCGTCGTGGTTCATACCAAGTCTGTGGAAAAAATGACGAGAATGAAAATGGAATTCTACTAAAGAAGAATGAGTAACGGAAATCACGAAAACCTGAAACTCCGATTCAATCCCAATTTCTTTCAAACAAGAGAAAAAATAAACCTGATATCATGGAATGAACATAATAATTTTATTGAATGAAAGGTTTGCAGAGAGAATTAAACATGTGGCGCGGGTTTGATATTCATCTCTGTATTATCAAATTAATAATAAATTTGATCAAATACTTGATCTTTTATTTTTAATGACTCAGAAAAAAGAGTGACCCAAAATGAGTCAGGACTCGAACCTGAAACCTACTGATATCCGGTCAATGGAACACTCCACAAGACCTGGTAACGGCAATGCCACTGTTTTTTTTCCAAGACAATGAAATAAAAGATCTAAGTATTTGATCTAAAGTATCATTTGATAATACAAAGATGAACGGCAAACTTGCTCGACATGATCATTTTACTATTATTATGGTATATTGGTTATATTGGTCTTTCACGGGCGACTGTTCAGTGATCAGTTCTGTAAAACATATTAAAATGGATTTTATTCAAGTTTATGCGTGTATAACTTGTGAAGGAATACTCTGGACTATATCATCACGCAAGATAAACGGCTTCAACTTGGACGAGATATTTTTTTACTTAAATGTGCTGACCATCTATGAATGCTAAGTAGAAAATAGTCCTTGATTTTGGTAATAATTCTGTAGTCCATAAGAAGGCCATTGTTATTGGTCCACGCTGTAAAATGAATTAAAAGTTGTATCACGGATTAATTTCCCTGAAAAAAAAAATCAAACTTTCAAACAGATGGGACAACAAACCACTCTGCCAACACTCTTAAAAATTCCGGGTCAGTCTGACCCGGAGAAAGGATCCGTTGGGGGCACACCCGGAAAAGGGTCAATTTTAACCAAATTTCCGGGTCAAGGTTGACCAAATCCAAGTCAGTTTTTGACTCATATTTTTGGTCAACCTTGACCGGAATTTGGTTAAAATTGACCCTTTTCCAGGTGTGCCCCAACGGATTTCTTTTCCGAGTCACTCTGACCCGGGATTTTTAAGAGTGAATGACATACAAACATAGGCGTAACTAAAGGAGGCGAAGGGGACAAGTAAAACAACTGAAAAGATGGAAGTTTCACCACCAGGTCGAAGGGATTTACGACTTACCCAATGTTCTGGAGATGACACCTACAATTCTTCAAATTAACATGTTTTTGTGTCATTTTAGCAAAACTTATTTTCTCATTTTTCTGCACCCCCTGTTGAAAAATCCTGGTTACCCCACCCCTGTGAATATCTCATGGAGACCTATATGTCATCCGTGTATACACGCAAATTTATTTTAAAAGAGTACGTAACTGCTTTCTTTTTCAGCATTAGGAGCGTAATAACCCGGGTCACACATTTATGTTGTCAAAACTAATGGCAACAAGCAAGAAATGAATATCAAACTTAATGAAGATCCGCGGAAGAGGGATTGGTGCGGATACCCGGGGAAGGGGAAGACATCTAGTGGCCAAAGTTCTGACAGTATATTCGATCGTCCAAACTACTTCGCTGCCGAAAATGAGGATGCGACTCGCGGATGTATAACCCGGGTCCCGGGGTATCCCCGTTAAGGTATCAAAACTACACACTAAGAAAAATAGGTTCAACTTTGCACCTTTAAAGGTGCAGACCAATGTCACACTGGGAGCACCTTTAAGGGTGTAACTTTGCACCTTTCTGAAAGGTGCAAAATTGCACCCGAAAGGTGCAGGATTGCACCATAGAAAATTCTAAAAAGGTATTCTTTTTCTTGCAAACTGTTTTTGTGTGTTTGTGAACCACAATTTACGTTCATTCGAGTTCTATTTATATTATTTACATTAAAACGCAATTTCTTATCATCATTTACAAATATTTAAAAACTCGTACATATATTATAACCCTGCCGGGGCTCGAACCAGCGAATCTCCGCACGTGAGGCGGACGCTCTACCCACTTGGCCAACACGCTGGCAGTGAAGGTGTTTATTTTCACATAATTATGTAGTGTTGTAGCCGAAGGTGCGTTATTTTCATCCTTTTAATGTGCAAACTTTGGACCTATAGGCCGTTTTTCGCAATATATTCAAATTCCATACATACCTTTTAAACAAAGGTTTTTCTTGACAACCTGAAAGCTTGTCTGAGCTTGTCCGACATAGAAAATAGTATGTATGCAAGTTGCATTTTCAATATTGAAATTGTATTCATAGAAACAGATGAAAGAAATCACCAGGCCTCGGAAGAGAATGCATCCATAAATTTGAATACATTATGAAAGTGGCCTATTGGAGGCAAAATATGCACCTAAAAGGTGCAAACTTGCAAACATGATGGAGTGGGGCGAGCGCTCAGCCGTGAAAGGTGCAGATTTGCTCGAATACCGAGGCAGAAATTGCTCTGCACCTATTTCCGCAAAGTTGCACCTTGTGCGCACCTTTATTTTTTAGTACTGCAATCCCCATTTAGGATGCTTTTCACAAAGTGATTTATGCGAATGCCATACAGGTCTCAATGAAAAAAAAAGGGGGGGGGTATGCAACGGCTTACAAATGTCCGATCTCGTGCGCGATTGCGATCGCCAATCCCATGGGGCTGTTGTCTTCGGCGACCGCGCAGTGGTGGACGGGATCGCAGGCTCCGACAATGTACGCCAAACCGCTTGCGTTGTAATTGCCATCGATGTGTATGTCCTCACTGTGAAAGAAATACGTTAAATTTGACTGCTACAATACATTGTAAAATTATTTACAATCGGTGATTTTATTCCGTCACTGTATGCAAAAATTAGATAGCCCGGAGTCAAGTCCGTATTGCGTAGGTTTTTTTTTATATCAACTGAATTATCCCCCTATACGTTCTGGCCGTGTCAAGATATGATGATCAATAATTGGGATTTACGTGGAGTTTTTAAACGCATAATGATAATTTCACGTAACTTACGTTTAACCAAAACAAAAATCACTGACTTTACACGTAGGTTTTGAAATGCAAGTTTTTCATGCAACACAGTTCCCCCTCAAGATTCGATGAGATGGCAAAATATTTGCAGTGAAGGATGGAAGGAGGGGGGAGGAGGAGGGGGAGGAGGAGGAGGAGGAAGAGGAGGAGGAGGAGAAGGAGGAGGGGAGGAGAAGGAGGAGGAAGAGATGAAGGAAGAGGAGGAGGATGTCTATAGTTTGCCTCTTTTGAACGTTCGGAATTGCATCTACACCTTACACTTAACGCAACTCACTGAAAAATAGATGTAAAGAAAGAGGAAGAAAAAAAAGAAACGGATAGATACCGTGTGATTAATAATGTTGCGTCATAATGTCCCGTGTTTGTATCATTATCAACCACATGTCGCTGTTGCCATACACAGAATCTTTTCAAGAGGAGTGTGGCGTCATCGGTGTTGGGTAAATCTTCCTGGGCGGGGAAAAAAATGAGAAATCATAGGAATCATGGCAGTGCAAGATTTTACGTAAGACTATAAATGACAAGTTGCTAAGTCAATTAGTTGGTTAGTTGGTTAGACGGTTAGATATAGTTAATTAATTAGTTTGTTTGTTTGTTCATTTGTTTGTTACATAGATTGATAGATATTTTGATATTTAACTTTTTAGATATGTAGATAATTAAATATTAAGATATTTAGATGGCATCTAAATATTGCTTAGTTATTTAGATATTTGGATATTCAGACATTTAGATATTTAGATTTTAGGCTGTATTTTGTTATTCTTTATTCATTTGCTCATTTTCTACACCCTAAAAATCCGCAATAATTAATTTGTACTTACAAGTTTATAATGCGTATTTACGTCTTGTTAGGGACTTAGTAGAATTGACATTACGATATAAATGACCGATATCTCAAAATAATGAGTGTCACGTTATACAATTTCGACTACTGGGTTAGCATGTTGTACATGAAGTATTACTCACATCAGTTGGCTCTGTTAGAATAATAGTCCTTACTACGCTCAGTGTTACATTGACGCCGAGATCGTCAACGGCTTTCCATAGCCCGGCGACCTAGAATACGTCGTATTGGACACCATAAAAAGACAAATCAGCATGATTATTTCACATTTTAATGTCTAGATATGTCACGTAAATCATGGAAACGTCACCGACTTGGAAAAATGACCAATGCATAATGCTGCTCTTGGGCGATTCACACGCACAAATAATGAAACGAGAAGTGAGTGACCTCACTTTCACGCAATATAGTCTCGTTCCCTTTCGACTGCAGGCAAGGGCGCCGGAAGCGGGGGGCAGAGGGGGCACTTGCCCCCCCAAATAAATTTTTTTTTTTGGGGGGGGGGGCAAAACGAGTTAAAAAAAAATAATAATTACTCAATTATTTAAAGTAAAAATGAGCAATAAAGGCAATTTTGTTGTCTAAAAATTGTCAATTTCATAACTGAAAAATGCAAAATTTTCGCCCCTAACGGGGCACTATAAACTTATAAGTAAATTTAGTGTATAGATGGTGGCCTCGCCTTCGACGAGTGTGCCCCCGTGAAACATACTTTAGTAAAACCTTTCATTTTGTTTCCTTTCTTCTAAGCTTTCTAGCAATATAAGAGTATTTTTCATTGCTCGAACAACGCGGTCACGTTTAAGCCCTTTTTAATAATACCTTTTCAGACTAAACCGAATGGCCAAAGTAAAAGTGGCCTCAGCATTGCAAGTGATGTCTATATTGCTCAAAGAATAATACATATTGGCTAATAAGCCCACATCATTTGTGACATCATGAGCAATAAAAATTTAAGATAATTCTGCGTCTCGCTCGGCGTCGTTCTCGATATTAAATATGTGTAAATATTTTCTTGAAAGGATATTGCACGACGATGTGACTTCTGGTTATTTTGAGTCATACGAGCTAATATAAATTTTATTTGATCAGACGTGGAAATCTGTATACATGCTTCTGAAAGCGCTCGCTCGCCTTGCTCGTATCTTAGTAAGAGAATAGTTTTCATAACTTTCGCAGGTAAATTTTTATGTTTGATTCCCGAGAATATTTGTTGTTGGAATGCTCTATAAACGCGACTTCTATTACTCTATTTTTACAAAAAGTCCTATTTTTAAAGTATACCTTTAAAATGTGTTTTACCATGCCTAGAATCCACGTATTTTCTATGTCTATTTTCAAAAATTTCCTACCGTGGTATCCCCCTCCCACACCCTCCCTAGCTCAGTTGATTCGCTCTCTCGCAAGTATGTCTACCCACTCTCAAGTGAAATATGTATTTACCATGTCCAGAAAACGTCTTTGCTATGCGTATTTTCATAAAGTTGTGGGCCGGATACCACCCTCCCCAGCTCGGTCGCTTAGCTCCCTCGCATAGCATGACTACTTAATAACAATTTGTCGCATACTTCCTGTACATCTTTTTGAAAACCTGACTACACAATCCCCAATAATCTCTACAAAATACACCTTTAAAATATGTATTTACCATGCCTAGAAATCACGTCTTTTCAATGCGTATTTTCAAAAAGTTCCTACCGTGGAAGGGGGTATCCCCCTCCCACACCCTCCCCCGCTTGGTCGCTAAGCTCCCTCGCATGTTTCCGTCAAGCCCCCACTAGCCCCTAAAATTTCTGCTCTAGAAACGCGCCTGCCCACACCCTTTTCCCCGCTCGGTCGCTTCGCTCCCTCGCCGAAGATATCACAATGTTTCATAAATGTGCCCCCATCGAGATTTTGCCCCTCCAAAACTTAAAGTGTTCCGGCGCGCCTGACTGCAGGCAATCAATGGGTGTGCCTCCGCAGTCCACACTCCCCTCCAACTGATGTATTATTTGAAAAGCCTCACGTTACCATGGTAGCAAGACCAACGAGATGAATAAGCCCGTGTGATATTTAACCAAGTTACAGTAAAATCCCATCAGCAGTTCTTAAATTAATGTGACAATGAGCTCAATTTGGACATATCACATAAGGCCTTGTTACCTTTGACCTCTGACCTTTCAACTCCAAAATCGAATTAGTAAATTGGTGCCTTATATTAGATACTTTTCCCAGTCATCAATCGGCAGTCTAATCCATTTTATATACAAGTAAATGACCAATTTTGAATTATTCCAGGCCCGGTGACCTTTTACCTTTCAGCTCCAAAATCTAATCAGTTCATTGGTGCCTTATAATCACGGTAACGAACCCACATCAGACATATTTTAGGCCTGGTGACCTTTGACCTTTGACCTTTCAGCTCCAAAATCTAATCAGTTCATTAGTGCCTTATAATACACACTTCACCCAAGTTACATCAAAATCCGATAGGCCATTCTCAAGTTATCTCGGTAACGAGCTCAAATAAGACATATTTTAGGCCTGCTGACCTTTTAGCTCCAAAATCTAATCAGTTCATTGTTACCCCATAATGCATACTTAGTCCTAGTTTCATCAAAATCCGATGAGCTGTTCTTAAGTTATCGCCGTATAGAACCGGTAACGGACGGACGGACGGACGGACAACCCGAAAACATGATGCCTCCGGTAATTTCGTTGCGGATGCATAAAAAGAGCCCGTTTTAAGACTCCAGGCGGCATTTTGGGGTAAAATCTGGGAACTAGACTTTTTAACATCACTCAAGTAAGCTGAATTAAAAAAACCCGGTTTCCAAGCGAAATTCTGGGTTTTTGACCATCTAATTTGCATAAACAAAATGGCTGCCAAATTTCCACTTTTGGACATGTCGGAACAAATTTTTGTAGTCACTTTGTAACAAGCAAAGGAAATAAAGAAATAAAAGTCAATATCTACATGTATAATTTTAATATCAAAGAATAAGTAGGCCTATATGTCATTTCTGAGATATTTAGCAGACCAAAGTATTCATTAATATGCAAATTACGTGACGTCCTCGATGAAAAATAATTTTTCTACATAAATGTAGGCCGAAGTTTTTGACATAAAATAAGACTCTAAAATACATTAATTGATGTTGTGAGGATGAAATAAATACAAAGCAATATATTTCAAAAAAATGGCGTAAACAGTATAAAAATGTGTGAATTAGCCCGTTTGCGTGTAATTTGCGTAAACAGAATAACCACCACTATGTTTCCTGAACCATGTTTTACTGCAGTTAATCTGTAATAAAGATAAGCACAAATGAATTAACAAGTGTTCAAATCCTTGAGGGCCATGATTTTCTAATCATTTGTCGAGTTAAATTTGTCCTGCTCTTTTACCATTGAAAATCAATCTTGTCATTGCTGCATGAAACCGATAAAACTTACATTTTTATGTGCTTTATTTCTATTTTTTACGTTGGTTAAAAAGCAAAAGCCAACATTCTGCCTTGAGCGAGTAAGCAACACACACGCGATACAGTAAATGTGCATTCATGCATAAAAGTGTGCGCGCGCATCATTCAGAGCAACAATGTCATTCGAAGCATTTACTTCTAAACTTTGAAACTTCATTCCATGTCCCTGAAAACAGTATGCGGAGGAAAACGTTAGTACACCAATGACAATCAGGCCTGTCTTTTAAAATTCAAAGGTATTCAACGCCTTTCAATAGGTCTTATTTGAATGGCCTACACAAGCCACATCGTCACCATAAGGAGCTGAATATAACGGTTTTCGTCTGACCCCCTTAGTCCTGCAGCGATGGAGCTTCGTTTAAATTAGCCCGTTGGAGTCTAACAAAGAAAAATATATATGTTTGGTTTAAAAGCAAAGGCCAACATTCTGCCTTGAACGAGTAAGCACCACAAACGCGATACAGCCATGCAATGAGCCTTCATGCATAACAGTATGCGCGTGCATCATTCAGGGTGTTCACGTTCTTGCGGGCAACAATGTCATTAGAATGATTTACTTCTAAACTTAAAGACTTCATTCAATTTCTCTGAAAACAGTATGCGGAAGAAAACTGTTGTATGGGTGACATTGAATTCACAAATACAAAATTATAAAGGATGGAATTTGGCTATTGGAGTCTTTTAGGGCCATGATTTTCTCATCATTCGTTGAGTTAGACTTGGCCTTCTCTTCTACCTTTCAAAATCTATCTTGTCAGATGCTATTTTGTAGTATTAACGGCAAAATACATTACTAAGTGTTTTATTTCTGTTTCTTACGTTTGGTTAAAAAGCAAACGCAAATATTCTGCCTTGAGCGCATGGGCGTAAATCCGGTCCGCGAGGAGTGGGGGGGGGGGGTGGGGGATGATCGATGAAATTTCCAAATTTGGGGACACCCCTAAATCAAGGGCTACTTCTTGAAAAGGGGACACATACAACGTGCCAAATATACAATTTCCCTGAAAACAGTATGCGGAAGAAAACTTTCGTATATCAATGATAATCACGCTGGTCTTGTAAAATTCAAAGGCATTCAGCGCATTTCAATAGGTCTTATTTGAATGACCTACAGAAGCCACATCGTCACCATACAGAGCGGTTTTTGTCTCATCCCCTTAGCCCTGCAATGATGAGCTTCATTTTAATTAGCCCGTTGGAGTCTAACAAAGAAAAATCTCGGACACAGGTCAATGGAAAATGCGTCTCATATTGGAATCCAATCGTCTGTAACGGGCTGGCATTTGCTATCATAGAGTAAGGGTTGGAGTCCTCGAGGGCCATGATTTTTTCATCATTTGTTGAGTTAGATTTGTCCTGCTCTTTTACCATTGAAAATCAATCTGGTCATCTGTCCTTTTGTTGTATTAAGCAAATAAAACTTTTTGTGCTTTATATCTGTTTCTTATGTTATGTTAAAAGCAAACGCCAACATTCTGCTTGAGCGAGAAAGCAATACACACGCGATATGCGAATGGAAAGTACCCCTAAAACAAAATAGAAGATCTTGGTGCCATTCTACTCACGAAATTGTAGTTTTACAGATGAACTTGATAAAGATGAGCAATTAATTGTGAAATAACCTATAATCGTTTTGACTACAAATAACTGTTCCATTATTTGCAGTTAAAATATTTGAATGAGTGGCAAACTTTGAAATTGGCACTCATTGTATTTAAGTGAAATAGATAGTCAAATTCCAAATTATGAACACTTTGTTCCAGATTTTTTCTTCAAAAATACTTTCTTTTCTACATTATCTGACTCCCAACATACAGGGAAAACCATGTCATTTATCAAGTTTGCCTGATTGATTATACAGATATGATCTGATGGAATTTATTTTCTGTAATGATGTTAGCAATTGTGGCATATAATTTGCATATTAATGCATGTGTTTACCATATATTACCTCAAAAACGTCTTCATCATATTTTCTAGTCAGCAAACTAAATGTCTATATGTCATTTTTGGTGAATCCGGGTACATAAATATAGAGGAAACGGACGAGTAAGGGTTCAAAAATAGAAAATTTTGTGATTACATTGCTATGCAAATTAGATGGCTAAAAACTCAAAATTTTGCTTGGAAAACCGGCTTTATCAGATTCAGCACCCTTGAATTATGTTAAAAAGTTTGGTTCTCAACTTTTACCTTAAAATGCTCATAGACGTCATATTTTCGGGAAATGGAACCAGTCTAATAGGCCTATGTGCTATTTTATCTAATCAGAAATAGCATGGATATTTCTTAAGGAGTTCCTATTCAGACTGCTGGTTTGATGTTCCCTTTTCTTTCAATTTGGCGCAAGTCATTGTTCACACTCTGGACAAAAACGGTCAATGCTTGCCCAAGCGTGAACAAAAATTTGTTTTATTACTGACATTTGATAGAAAAGACCGTCGGTATAGAACCAGAAGGGCGTTAACGTAGAACCTGTTGAGAACCAGAAGGGCGTTAACGTTAGTGACTTTCTACAGTGATAGCGCCCTTCTGGTTCTCAACAGGTTCTGCTTTAACGCCCTTCTGGTTCTCAACAGGTTCTGCGTTAACGCCCTTCTGCAGGTTCTCAACAGGTTCTGCGTTAGAGGTATTGGCTAACATTTACCACAGTCAAAAAAATCTGAGCCACATGTACATGATTCCCCATGCTACCTTTGTCTTTGATAAGGTCTAAAAATGACGCCCTGAAAAAATTGTATTTCAAAATGATTATTTAGTGCTTTAAAAAAGTGAAAATCGTAAGTTGATCGGATTCACATGCCCATTTTCTCCCATGGATTTACTGTGTGTATACCTAGGCTATTTAAACTCGCCCCGAGTTTTAATTGTTTATTCATGCATAACTTGCCATTGCCAGTGTAACTTTCCAAACTTTTTTATTCTAAGGTGTTTATTTGTCCATATGAACACTACTATAGTTCAGATATCAAAATTTGACAATATTTTAAATTGAAGCTCCACAATGTTAGCCTATCACTTTAACGCTCTTCTGGTTCTATACCGACGACCACATTTAGAGTTAATAAAAAAAGGTGTGATAGATAATGTTATAAAACAAACATGATGGTGCTTCTCATGAATCCTGGAATGCTGCGGAGGGCCCCCCCCCCCACACACACACACAAAGTACATACTGAAATAATTCAGTACATACATGTAGGCCTAT
>JZLH01S0315021.1:0-27405 GCA_001188425.1 Eucidaris tribuloides
ACTCATTTCATTATTAGATGCATCAGGACTTATATTTTTACCTGCTGAATACGTAATAATGTTCAAATGACTGGACTCTCGACATTTAAAACTGATCAACACGAATGTTAACCACAACTGTCCACACAGCTTGATCGCATGCTGCCTTACCCCGAAGCGCTGCACGAAGTGGCAGCGTTCGGGTCGGTGCGGCTACATACTGCTGCGCCTTACGCGCGTGACGGCCTGCACGACATGCTGCCGTACTGTTGCTTGCCTAGGCTAGGTATCGGAACATTCGGAGGGGTGTACCAATCTAAACGACTAAAGTCGATGAAAACAGGCGGGTATTTAATTACAATGGGGAAATTTAATTCGTCTTAAATTAGATCTACTTGTCCGTGACTGGTCAATAGCGTTATTAGAATAAACTCTACAACGCCTAACGTTAACGTTACTTACGTTAGATTCAAGTACACTGGTAGATTACATGCCGCGTACTACATCACACGTAAATACTACAGTCCACCACAGTACGGTGCAACAAACTCCGCTGCGCTGAGCGCTGGCAGGCAAGCTCATTTTTATCTGAAAATACGAGAAAGATGCAATGTGATTACATCAACTTACCGGTAAAATGAAGCACCATACTGTCACTAACAGTCATTTCCCATTGCATCCATAAATTGCCTTAGAACAGCTGAGAAAGAATGAAAGATGCAAATTAACTTTTGACAGTGAACTAGCTGTTCGCCGGACAATTATTTTTGTGCGCTGCAACAGGAATGACGTCTAGGGTCATGAAAATCTTCTATCGATTCAGCCAGTATTCTTAACCCATGTTTCAAATAAAGGAATTACTTTACCAAATACGTAATACCCATGACGTATTTTGCGTCACGAATTCGCCGCCATTGTTTTATGCAAATAGTTCGCTATTTCGAGGTGTAAATGTCAACGGTGGCGGGGCTTAATGCATTGCATTACGTAGAGCGCGTAATAAGCTTTCGTCTAGAAAAATATATTAATACGTCAATGCACAATACACTCCACTAATTGTAAGAAAAAAAACAGGAGGGGGGGGAGTGGGAGGGGGATAGCACTACATCGAGATTACTTGTAAGTCGGATTTTATGATTTTAATGATTTTCTTTAATGATCTAACCAAATATTTCACATAACCTGTCTAACGTTTACACAAAGAATACGGTCAATTTTTCCATCATGGTCAGCTTTGCGACGTTCAATTTTTACATTGGTAAAATGATCAGGCATTGGGGCAAAGTCAACACAATCTCAGTTCTTGTTATATTACCAATATACCAGCTCTGGCATCAGATTGATTTTTTTTTTTTGGGGGGGGGTTGTACTTGACAGCCCCAAATGACATTTGATTTGACAGAATATAAAGCAACTCATCATTTAAAAAAAACTTACGGTTACAATAATTTGTCAAATGTTAAACAAAAAATAAATAATTAAATCTAGATTTTTGCCATTTTCCCTAATTGTTTTTGCCACGTGACCAATTTCTTTTGTATTTCTTTGTATTTTATCTGAGTAAACAATTTTTAAAAAAATCAATGATATAGATCCACCAACCCTGATTTGAAATGTAAGAGGTTATTACAGAAAAATCCTATTGTGTTTTAGGTAGACCTAAAATCCAAAATCACACGCTCTGAAAAGCTTCTGTTGTTGAGAAATTGATGACAAATTTAAAAAAAAAGGTGGGAGCCCAACCATTCTACACTGGAATGCTCATAGTCATATTGATGTCTACTCCCTGATACTGAAAAATCATTATTTGTAACAACTCATCACTATATATGAACAATTTTCAGTAAGTTTAATGTTGGTTTTTGATGTCTGTCATGCCTAAAACACATCACTTTGTGAAAGATTGATGAAAAGCTGTTTAATCAACGAAAACTATACTTGGGCTGTAACTAAAGGTAATTCAGTTCCTTTGTCTGCTTGTTGTGTCTTCTTCTTCTTCTTCTTCTACTTATTATTATTATTATTATTATTATTATTATTATTATTATTATTATTATTATTATTATTATTATTATTATTATTATTATTATTATTATTATTACTATTATTATTATTATTATTATTATTATTATTATTGTTCTTAGTATTATTACTATTTTTATTATTATTATTATTATAATCATCATCATTATTATCATCATTGCTGTGTCGTTTGTTAGTGGAGATATACTGCGAAAATGTATCATGGCTTCATGATAGGGAAATATTCATGGGAAGATTTCCACACCCTCGTAAACACCATGAATAAAAAGTACATCATGGGTTCAAATTTTCACTCACTAAAACCACTTTTGCTAATTTTTGTACCCAAAGGTGCAACATTTTGTATTTTTTTCTACTCTTTGAGGTATCGGTAAGCCCCTAAAAGTTATTTTTGTAACAATTATTTTTTACCTATTCAGATGCATAAACATATCCATTGCACCTTTAAGGGCAACCCATCCCCTCAACCTCCCGAGTGTTTTATTGATTGATCTGACAAATGGCAAATTGTATTGTATGTATGTATTTATTTATTTATTTCTTTTCTTGACATTTTCGATCAAATACAATTTCACATAAATGTGCCTGCGTGAGCTTTTGTCGAATGATGGCGCTCTTCCTTTTTCTCCAGAGCGGGTTTTTTTCTCGACACAGATTATGTTTCTCCTTCTCGATACAAAGTACTAAACTATTCAGAAATTCAAACCAGTCTGGCTGCCAGATGTATTGAATGGACCAGTAAAATATTTTTTTCTCCTTCGTGGCCGGCCTGGAGTTTGGAATTCAGACTAGGCACTACCTAGAGTTCAGTACTTCAATTTCAAAGTAGGCCTAGTGCAAACTAGCCGGTGGGGTAATAACTCTCTAATGGCAACTTATGTAGAGCGGTAGAAATTCGCAATAATTGTCCTTGATAAGCTATCACACATAGGTATAATATCACTCACATCGTGATCACAGACCTACTTACTGTCCATGCTCACAAGATGCCCTGTAACGGCTTGAACTTAGAATTTGACAAATTGACGTGCATGCCAGAGCGTCCAACATGCCCATTTCGGATCGAGTGCATTGGACACAATCAATTAACGAAAATATCTTGCAACTCATTTGTTTTTACTGTGAGATTTGATTTGATCTCGGGGGGGGGGGGGGGGGCGGGGGGGAGCACTGCCATTACAATGGTGTACACATACCGACAAAACGCGTTAAAGGGGCCTTTTTCACGAACGGGCCATGTATAAATGCGCGTTCTGTAAAACTTATCAAAATCGCTAAAAATCAGGAAAAGGGGGATATACTTTTACAAAAGCTCCCAAAACTTTTGTTGTTACTTAATTTGAAAATACTTGTTGGGAACTACATGACAAAATAGTTTGTTTAGGGTATTCTGAGACCGAAGGAAAACTTGTTAGGGTTCAGTTTCATATAGTCCATGCCGTACGAGCATGGTACCCACCTTGTGATAGTGCCCCCCCCCCCGCGTTTCCCCCCTTTGTCCTTCATTAATATAGGACAGTTGAATTATAGTTTGATCAAAGCCCGTTTAGAAAACGTTTTAAACAGTTTTAAGACACACAAATGATTCAGAAAGTTTTATTCAGACGTTGTTAAAACGTTTCCTCCGGACAAAAACGTATGGAAAACGTATACACCATTTTAGAACGTGTAAGGGAAACATTTCCTGGACGTTTTGTGTTTCCTGGGATTGTGCCTGTCATTGCGAATATCGTCTAGAACGCAGACTACCGTGTATGTATTTATAAACGAGATCTTTTCAGTCTATTGACATACCGAAACCTGAAAGTCATTTCAGCCAAGTAAATTGAATAATACCATAATGAATACAGTCTGTTACCGTAATAATATCTATATGGCTTCCTATCTGATAATAACCACTTTGCAAAGTGCATAATACACAGATACAGGAACGACATGCGATATATTGTTCTTAAATTTGGCTATATACATGCACTAATCCAAAGTAAACTTATTTCATATAACATCAACACGACTATTCTTCAATACAAAGACGTTTATATAAGAAACTGTTCAATTGTACTAGAATAAAAGGGAAAACTATAATGATCGCTTATTTATTTTCATTAAAAAATTATCGTTTTTTGAACTACAATTTTTCAAGGCTTCATTTTCAGAACTTGTTAGAGATTACTAGTAGCATGAAGAATCATGTAGAGCTCAGACATGTTTCTTTAAAAAAATGTGAAAACATTACAAAATGATACCAAATGATAAGCTTTTTAAGCATGTTAAGTAATGTTTAAATCAATATGCCATAAATCAAACACAAGGTATTACAATATTCACGCATCAGAATGTCTAAATTTGTATATTCGTATACAAATGATTTTTTTTTCTAATAAGACTTATGTCTTCAGTTGATTCACTTTCTGAAGCATTCAGGCATAGTGAGTGTATACTACACACTGAGAAAAATAGGTTCAACTTTGCACCTTTAAGGGAGCAGACCAATGGGAGCACCTTTAAAAGTGCAACTTTGCACCTTTCTGAAAGGTGCAAGGTTGCACCTGAGAGGTACAAGATTGCACCATAGAAAATGAAAAAGTATTCTTCTTTTTCTTGCATTATGTGTGTGTGTGTGAACCGCAATTTACGTTCATTCGAGTGATATTTATAATATTTACATTACAATACGCTTTATTAATTAACATTTACAAATGTATGATTATAAACTCGTATACATATATGACCCTGCCGGGGCTCGAACCTGCGACCTTTCGCACGTGAGGCGGACGCTCTAACCACTTGGCCATCACGCTGGCCATGAAGGTGTTTATTTTCAACTGATTATATTGTATTGAAGCTGAAGGTGCATTATTTTCACCCTTTTAAGGTGCAAACTTGGACCTATGGGCCGTTTTTGTAATATATTCAAATTCCATGCATACATTTCAAACAAAGGCTGTTCTTGACAACCTAAAAGCTTGCCTGAGCTTGTCCGACATAAAATTTCTATATGTCGGACAAGCTCAGGCAAACTTTCAGGTTGTCAAGAACCAGTATTGAAATTATATTCATAGAAACAGATGAAAGAAATAGCTCATCACCATGCTTCGGAAGAGAAAGACATCCATAAATTTGAATACATAATGAAAGTGGTCTATTGGAGGCAAACTGTTCACCTCAGAGGTGCAAACTTGCAAACATGACGCAGTAGGGCGAGCGCTCAGCCACGAAAGGTGCAGATTTGCTCGAATAAATACCGCAGCAGAAATTGCTCTGCACCTATTTCCGCAAAGTTGCACCTGTACGCACCTTTATTTTTTAGTGTGTATGGAGGTAGAAAAAGTTACATGGTCTGGGACCGAGAATAAAGAAGTTCAGTGCATGCATATTAAGCTACTGTCACACTGTGCCATCCAACTATTCCGTCTGCCTCCGTCTAAAATATTTACCTCAGACGGTGTCAAACGGTGGCAAATGGAATAGAATATAATGGAACAAAACGGAAAAGCACCGTCTGTCAACGTCTAGATACGTTTGTAATCCAGTTGAGAAACGAATTAAAAAGTCCAACAAACGTTTAATAAACGTACGCGTTCGTTTTTCAGACGGAATCGTTAGACGGCGAAGTGTGACAGTAGCTTTAGGCTTATTAACGGGACACCGTTAAACACACATCAATTCCGTTATCGTAATGAGGCTAAGCAGATTACGTCATTACGCCCATTTCCGTTTTGAAACACGAGTTCAAGAAGTAAACAATTAGAATTTGTTGTCTGAAAAGACAGCGTTGAAAGTTCATAGTATATTTTTAGGACAGACCCCTGGAAACCGGGGGGGGGGAGGTTGTAGTATGCTCTGTATTTTGTATTGTGATGTTGTGGTGTGTGGGATGTGTGTGTGTGTAGTTGTGTCTGTGTGTGTGCTGTGTGTGATGTGTGTGTGTGTGTGTGTGTCGCTGTGTGCGCGACTTGGTTGCGCTATCTTGTGCGTGTGTGCGTTGTGTGCGTGTGTGTTTGTCACGTGATAACGTGTTGACGTGCGAGCTGTGCGATGTGTCTGTCGTCCTAGTCTGTCTGTCTGTGTCGTGTTGTTGCTGTTCTTCTTCTTCTTTCTTCTTCTTCTTCGTCTTCTTTTCTCTTCTTTTTTCTTCTTCTTCTTCTTCTCTTCTTCTTCTTCTTCTTCTTTTCTCTCTTTCTTATTCTTCTTTCTTCTTCTTCTTCTTCTTCTTTGTCAATTTATCAGTTATATTGCTTGACGCATTGACTGCCACCTTTATAACTTCTGAGGACCTATGGCTGTTTGCTTTCTTGCTCTACTGATTTGCCACCATAAATTAGCTTGTCACATTGTTGACTGGTAGGATAGAAAAAATATCGCAGATTAACATTGATTTTGGGTTTCCGCCGAGAGGCCCGAGTCAATATTAATGCTGTACACAATGCGGACCAAAATTATTTCCAGACACCCCCTAAACAAGTTTTTCTCTGTGTGCAATACCCCCCTAACAATTTGCGGGGTCATTTACACTTATTGGCCCCTAAACAAGTGTCAGCCAGAATATACCCCTAACAAGATTTTTTTACATGCTAACAATAAGCTTAAATAGACAAAAGCCTGGGGGAAAAACATACCCTAAACACGTTTGGGCAATCTTTAAAAAAAAAGGCTTGGAAAAAAACATACCCTAAGTACGTTTGACCCCGTGTTTGACCAGTCTTTCAAAACCACCCTTTTTTTGGAAAATCTGTGTTTTTGATACCCTTAACGAGTGCACGCGCGGCCCGCGGCTAAAACTGAAAAAACACCCCTTTAAACGCGTTTTTTTGGTCACGCATGTGTACAGCAATAAATTTGACTGGCCCCCCCGGGGGGTTTCGGTATAACAGGCCTCTTCTTCCGCGGCCGGGCTTACTTCGTTCATGATTCTGAACCCAGACTCGACTTGTTCGATCAATCAACAGATCAAATTCCATATCTATATCATATTAGGGTCCATGACACTATCTCCGAGGTATATTGCGTACGATATACCTTATATACCTCTTTTTCTCCCGTTTTTCTGTGACCTCACTGTCATTATGATTTGAATAACAATGGACCTGTACTACTTATATACCATCTTTGACAATCAATCAATCAATCAATCAATCAAACAAACAAACAAACAAACAATCAATCAATCAATCAATCAATCAATCAATCAATCAATCAATCAATCAATCAATCAATCAATCAATCAATCAATCAATCAAATTGAAAAGTACTGCAAAAACTAATTTACTTTTACCGTAGTACCAGTAAGGTAACTGCATTGTTTTACACTTATCGTAGCACAACGAGTTTTCAGAATGCATTACTACATCGAAATTATAAATAAACATAAATGCAGCTACTGTATTACAGTGTAATTTATCAAGTAATATCAAATGCTCTACCTTAAAGTCCAAGTTTAGTTTTGGGGATTTGTTTTTATTTGAAAGCTTTATGCCCAAAAGTCATATCCCAGCAATAATTCATTAACTGATTTAAAAAAAAACCTAAAAGACATTCAGAATCTGTTATTGCTGGGATATGACTTTTGGGCATAAAGCTTTCAAATAATAAAAAAATCCCCAAAACTAAACTTGGGCTTTAACTAAAGACGGTTAATAATAGAAATATAAAAATAGAAATATAATGCATACAAATAAATAAACATATAGTTGTAAACGACCTAAATGGGCATGCCAAGTTGCAGTACAAGCCAACTTTTCCATATTATCGGTTTCTCCTTGAACAATGAGTCAGTATTATTTCACCTAAAAAGTTATTATTCATTTATTTTGTCGATGTGTAAAGGTTGCATCACAGAGCTTTACGTTAATCTGGGGGTTTGAAGCGATGTTCATGCCTCTTATTTGGGAGTAATGCCAAAAGTATTGCTCATTTCCATGCAGGAAATTATACGTGCATCGTGCATGGCGCAGGTATACAGAATTTGAATCTATTTCCGTGAGTAAAAAAATCATGAAAGGTAGAAACAAGACAACCGGTACAAGTCATCACATTGACTGTTTATTCATCCTCGCTGATCCCAGTTTTGTTTTTATGTGCATGTATATATTGTATCTATGATTTGAAGAATAACATTTACACGTGCAAGGCTCAGGTTGAACTATCAATCAAGTTTAAATACACTATTATAACATTATGCAAGACCCGTTTAAAAAAATTGTCAAACTTTGCTATCTGACATATCTGAGAGTGTTTGAATGGACAAATAAACACCCTAAAAGTTCAGACAGTTATGCTGTCACGAGTCAAATATGTACAGATAAAAATTGGCACCTGAATTATTCTCGGCTGATGAAACTTCAGCAACCCAGCAGTCTATGGGGGAAACTGGCATGGTCTCTCAATTATTTTTACTTTCTTAAAGCACTCAATGATCATTTAGAACTGTAATATCTTCAGGGCTTCATTTTTAGACCTTATCAAAGATACGAGTAGCATGGAGAATCACACATTTTTTAATCATGGAAATGTTGTTATACGATGCCTTTAAGGGAAAGCGAGAGCAGTCCAACGTACTTCAAGAACTAAATGAGTTGAAACACATACATGTACTAAATATATCCACTGACTGGAATACATAATTATGCATGTTGCAATGTCCTTAAATGTGTGAAGTTGAAATAAAATGCTCATTCCAGTACTGAAAAATGAACCCACATAATATACACGAATTTACCTGTCAGTGTTTCCGATAGGCCCATGTAGGCCTTGTACTTGTCAATTCAAGAGGAAATATCAATTTAACGAATCAACCTTGAACGGTCCGTTTGTGCTTTTGAGGACTGGTCGTAATGTGTTCTTTCCCTTTAAACTGGATGTTCTGGGTTTACACACCACCACAAAAAATGAGCTTTACATCAAGCAAGTATAATAGAAAATAATTGATGATGTCAAAATGCCAAAGTATAATTTGTTCGGTCGGACAAATTTTTTTCATCAATCTTTTACAAAATATCGTATTGCCATCACAGACATAGCGATATTCATAATTTATGATAACTATTAAACAAATAGCTCTCTGATATAGTAAAAATGTCGGAGGATTGAATCCGTATTTGAAAACGCTTTGAAATTGATACATCTCACAGTGTATGATTTTCAGGGCATTAAAGATGATCTGAAAACATAACAGGAGAATATTTTATTTTCATCATACAACACGCTGCATTTTAACTTTCCCCTTCTCACAAAGCTTTGGAGTGGATGAGACCGGTTAAAATTCAAACTCAATGATTCGTCGCACGACGCTTTTGGAATCAAATATATGATCAAGTGAAAGCTAAGAACCTGCAGATAAATGCGTATATATATAGGAAAGAAACATGCCAGTGAATATGGACCAGTGTAGTCTGAATTTCAGACCTCCCCTGCGAAGCAGGGGCCTTCCGCGGAGATATGATGGATACAGGTTTGGCTGTAGATTCCAGAAAAATGGTCTGGCACTCAGACTAGGACCAGTGCCGAGTTCTCTGCTAAGGCCCCAAAAAATTGTATTAGCGTAACCCGACCTAACCCTGTGCTTTTTTATTTGTAAAAACTTTATTCCGCGTTATAAAAAAAAAAAACTTGTTCTTCGAGTGCTTCTTTTCATAAATTCAAGCAATCTATTCATGATTTTTTTTAAATGGTACCAATTTTAGTGATTATTGACCCTTGTGTCTGCTGAACTTCTTGAAAATTTGAACGTTTTGAATGCAATTTTACACAGGGCGAGGAACAAAAAAATCCTTATACTTACCTTTCATGTTTCAGTAGCCCGTTATACGCCAACATTAAAGTTGGCCGAGTTGCAGATGCAAGCTTCATTTGGCGTCTTTATCCAGATGTACATTGTTATATACATGACGTGTAATTAGCAAAATGATTCACCGATTTTCAAAAATATACAAAGTATATATGAAGCCTACATTTGACTGTATTTTATGGATCTTTAAAGCTGATGGATCAGCAAAAGTTTGGTATGGGAAATCAAGAACACGACACTTAGGGTCATAAGCCCAATATTATAATCAAGTTTATAACGAATGAAGACGACATTCTAGATAAAGAATTGGTGAAAATATTCAATACATTTTAAGAAATATGCACAACTATATACACTCCTGCTCATAATTATGGAATATTTTGTTGATACTTAAGTTCTTTCTCCTATATCGTCCAAAATTTTCGACACAAGTGTTTATTTCACAAAAATGCAGTATGTGAAGCAATTTTTGGATTTCATGAGATAACTTAAGTAAAAACTAAATTAGGTTTGAGCGCAATAACAATTATATATTAATTTTTTTTAAATCCACAAAAATCATGAAAAAGTATTAAATTAAAGTAATTAAAAAAAACACAGAAAACTGACAAATTTGATCTAATGTCATTTTTCACTAAATTAACATCAGAACAGTGTCTGTTACAAGTCTAATAACGCGCGTAACCACCACGTGACTCAACAACAACAACAACACCATCATTTATAAACACAGGTTTTAGTGTCGAGTCGGACGCTACAAAATGCTCAAAATTCCTGAAATACTTAGATTATAAGTGTTTCACCTGGGGTGAACAAATATTAATCCCAGACGTACCGTTCACGGAAAAATGGCAACTTCTAAACTGTTTTTTTTTTAAGTAGTCCATAATTATGAGCATGAGTGTAGATAATATTTTAGTCATTGTATATAACCAAGCTATTGATCGACTTTAATGAATACTTTGATCGGTCATAATCATTTTAATTAGTATATGTCTTATTTTCACCATTTCAGAGCGTATTTTACCTTTCTCATCCTCAATGATAAGAGTCACGACTATACTGATGTGCCTCAGAGTACATTACCCCATACTTCGATGTGAATATAATTCTCCTGTCAACTGAGGGTACATATCCCTGATATTATCAGTTCTGCGAGATTGCCCAAGGGAGGCAATTTTTATTATGTCTGTCCTCGCTACATTATTAATAATCTGACCGTATATCATCGTAGTATACAGGAAGAATGTGATTTTGCAATGTATAGTGGTGTTAGATCCCTTGTTTGATGCGGGAGTTCTTCGGATATCTTAGACCTTATATTAATAGGTGTATCAGTTCAACATTGTAAAAATGGGTGTGAAAAAATACACGGCACTGATTATTATAATGAAACACACTTAATTAAGGAGTCAGATATCACTTAGAATTCTTGAGTGATCCTTGCATGAGGTAACTCTAAAATGAGTGAAAACCACATAATGTTGACTAAAAATTCCCTCTTTTCTATAATTCACTCCTTTTTGCTTATCAAATTAATTTGTAGCATACCAGATCTCGTTTTTGGCTCCAGCTGACTTTTTTGTTTACTTTATAAATTGCTCTGTATACCTGAAAGGCATCGTATAACAATGTTTCCAGTTTTACAAAAATGTGAGCAACATGATTCTGCATGCCATCTGACAAGGTCTATATATGAAGCCGTGGAAAATTGCAGTTCTAAACGATCTTTAAGTACTATTAAGACGTGAAAATCATAGAGCGACCATTCTAGTTTTCCCTCATTGACTGTTATGTTGCCGAATTATTTGTTGGCCGACAATGATTCAGGTGCCGATTATCGGCCATACACATTTGATGAGTGACAGCATAATTCTCTGAAGTTCTGTGTTCTAGTGTGATGGTCCACTCAAACAGTGTCAAATATGTCAGACTGCAAAGTTTGACTTTTTTTTTTAAAATGGGCCTTGCACAGTGTTATACAATGTCTTTAAAACAGCCCATTCTTGGGGCGCGATGACCTTTTTATGTCTTATTGATTTGCGCCAAGCATCCATTACTGATTGCTCCTTCCATGGACTTGACAGGGCCCTGATTGCCTCAACCAATTTATTGCGTTTTCCAAAAAAAAAATCAATTTTGCAAGACAGAGTTGAACGAGTCAAAAGAAATAATGAGACTGCATGGGAAATAATGTTATCCAAAAGATCGGTTATAGGAGAGACTCCCCCAACGACAAAAAAAAAACATAGGTGGAAAGTAAAAACAAACAAACAAACAAACAAACAACAAGAACAACAAACAGTAGTAACCTTTGACGAAGACTATGTTCTGTCATTGTCAATACAATGATATAGGCCCCCTGTTCTGGAGAAATAATAAGTACATGTTCTTAACAGATGAAATCCGAATGTCATATGGGTTTACAAATGACTTTATGGAAGATGATTAATTAATATTCAAACACAAATATTTTTTTCCGAAATTAATTCGGAAGATTGGGGAAGATGCATGGGCTCAAGGAACATTGCGCACTTATAGCTATATGTATTCCTATTATATACTAAACGCATTCATCTAAACTCATTTAGAAGGCCTATACCTGACATTCGTCATAATTATTATTTAAAGGTAATGACATGATTGGGAACACTTGGAAATATGCCTCAAGAACCAAAATTTGAAACGCAACTATACACCACCAGGAGTGGATCACCCAGCTGGAAGGATTTGTCTTTATTTATTTTTTTACTTAAGGCGAATCAAGCATGAACATACCAGTATTTTATTACTCTCGAGGCCCCGATTGAAATAAATCCCATCGAAAGCTGCGCAACAGATTTGCCTTCTATACAAGGAATCATGCAGGGCAATGATTATTTTAGAAGAAGTCAACGTTTGACCACAAGATTTCCACAGCAGAATCCTTGCTAGTTTATGAGTCTAGAATAATTTCAGCCCAAGTTGAGGACTATCCCAAATCATGCTATTTACATGCAAGTACCACGCTGTTACATTTGGATTTTGCGTCTGCTTTTGTGAACGTTCCAATTTTGTTTAGGCCTATATTCCAGATGTGAAGCAAAAAATTCTAATATCACGCTCAACACAATCCCCCTTCCTTCATATCCTTCTATGCACGAATAGCCAGAGCAAAATATGCATGTTCGCATTTCGTCGAAGCTCTACGAATTGAATCAACGGGCACACAGCTATATCCACAAGTCTTCGGTAAATTCGATTAGAATGTATGCATAAAGACGAAATGGGGGAGGAGGGGGCAGTGTCACTATACCGCATGTAGTGAAGAGGGTATCAACATCGCCAAAATCATGTCAAAAGGGAATACTTTTAACAGAAGGTTTACTTTAAAAGGATATCTTTTCGGAATTTAATACATTGTTTAGGGTATTCTGATATCAGTTTACTTTAAAAGGGTATCTTTTCAGACTTGAATACTTGTTTAGGGTATTCTAAGATCGCCTGACAGATAATTACTTGTTTATGATCCATTTTGAAAGTCCATAGTGTACACCTTGTAATGACAGTGGCCCCCCGTGCTTAGGAGACACGGGCTACGCCACTCCCTTTAGCTTTTGAATATTTATTCAGTCTTCTTCTGATTTTCTCGAGGCAGTTGTGAATTAAGTCGAGCGTATTTCGACGTGCTTTTGGCTATTATACGTCCAAACACTTTCTAGGATATTTCACAGCGATGTAACCATGCAAAAATGTATTGCAGTCGTGATGTAACTGTTTTATATCTTTCGTACAGAAATATCGCTGTGTACGTGATTATCATATGTTTGTGTGTGATCTTGTAACACCTGAATTTGATATATGATGCGCAAATACATGTAAGTTGTAATTTGCCACTGAAATGATCATACTAAATGTACTTTTTAACCGTAGAGTTATAAGGATTTTTCCCCTCTAAATATACAGTTCATTAATATGTTAATGAATCTATTATAATAGTCTACATTACTTACAAGCATTACGCAATTTTTAAGTAGAACAACTTTTGTCAGCAATTATGTCGTAGGTATATATAGGCCTACGGTTGATTACCCTCTTCGGGTGGAGTATCATCAAAGTGGTCGGGTCAAAGTTGAATCCATCGGGTCAAAGGCCAAACTATATATCTTATATGCAAGCATCGTCACATTTGGAATATGAATGTTTGATTTAATTTCCACACATCAACAACCATTAATTAATACCTCCGAAGCGGAAAATAACAATTAAGGATGGTAATTTGATTGCTATAATGTTCTTTTGAATTTTATAAATGCATGCTTGATAATTATTGTGTCACGGAAATATACCTTCCAATCATATAGCTGTTTGAAATGATAAACGTGTTCATTTTGTCAACATGAAGGTTTTGTTTTCAGATTATGCATGTCCTGTCCCGCACATTCTCATCACTGCATAATACTTGAAGTCGTAAGCGGAAATATAAGCAACCAGTTTCGGCATTCAAACACTTGCCATTTGGATTTGGACCTTTCTATTTGAAGTTATCGTCTTAAACCAGGCATAATATATCATACAACACCACCATAGAAGAATCTATCGACTAAAGAACAGAAAATAGCTAACTCCATTATTTGATTCATGACGATTACGAATAAGTGCACGAAATTAAAACATTTTTCGACAACACCCTCATTAAATTACTTACATGTCGATGTTCGCTCGCTATTTCCGCCTCTGTCTTCTTCGACCACCTCCCCCTCGAATTTTTCGACATGGCGTGCGCTTATCAGAATATTTCCTTCCGTTATTCGCGTTAGAAACACCAATATCACCAAAAATATACGCGGATAATTGTCAATTACTGCACAATTTTTCGGAGATTGATGTGCTTGTACGTGTATCTTCTTCAGCTTTATTCACCAACGACCTGTATGAATGCAAATATTCCGAAACCGCACTCACGAGTTAAGCGCACACATACAGCAGCCGTGCAAACACGAACAGGTGGCGCGAAAATGAGTTTTCGACTAATAATCGACGGGGGCCCCTCCTGTCGTCTGCGAGAGGACTTTTACTTCCTCATCGGGCGGATTAAATTGGAGAAGAGTGAAGATGTACTTTGAAGACACACATACAAAAAATATTATGTAATTCGTTGGTTTGTGGCTTTAATGTACGGTTTAGAGTGAACTTACTTGATCATCCGCAATGAATTGTGTGAGATCTGAGGCCGGAGCATATTTGAGTCAACACTCGATTCAAGATTGTATCTGGCAAAATAATAGGGGCTACTGGCCAAATGAGGCCAATTTGTGTGTGTAGTGTGTGTGTGTGTGTGTGTGTGTGTGTGTGTGTGTTGGTGTGTGTGTGTGTTGAGTGTGTGTGTGTGTGTGTGTGTGTGTGTGTGTGTGTGTGTGTGTGTGTGTGTGTGTGTGTGTGTGTGTGTGTGTGTGTGTGTGTGTGTGATGTGTGAAGGTGGGTGTGGGGTTGTGGGGGTGGGATGGGTGGTGTTGGGTGGTGTGGGGTGTGGTTGGGTGTTGTGGTGTGTGTGTGTGCGTGCGTGTGTGTGTGTGTGTGTGTGTGTGTGTGTGTGTGATGTGTGTGTGTGTGGTGGGTGTGTGTGTGGTGGTGTGTGTGTGGTTGGGGGGTGTGTGTATGTAATGATGTGGTGGGTGTGTTGTGTGTGTATGTGTTGTGTGTGTGTGGGTGTGGTGGGTGTGTTGCGTGTGTGTTGTGTGTGTGTGTGTGTGTGTGCCGTGTGTGTTGTAATGTGTATGTGTGAGTGATGTGTGGTTGTTGTGTGTGTATTTTGTAATGTGTGTATGTTGTGTGTGTGTGTGTGTGTGGGTGTGTGTGTTGCGCGCGCGCGCTGAGTGTGTGTTGTGTTGTGTGTGTATGTGCTGTGTTGGTGTTGGTGTGTATGTTTGTATGAGTGTATTGTGTGTGTGTGTGTGTGTGTGTGTGTGTGTGTGTGTGTGTGCGCGCGCCGCGGCGTGTGTCGTGTGTATGTGTGTGTGTGTGTGTGTGGTGTGTGTGTGTGTGTGTGTGTGTGTTGATGTGTGTGTTGTGTGTGGTGTGTGTGTGTGTGTGATGTGTGGTATGTGTGTTTAAAGCATCGATACCACAAAGTTTCCAGTTTTTAAAAAAATATGAGTTAGAGTGATCCCATATCATGCTAGGTCTAAAAGTTTAGTTAAAAAATGATAATCATTCCAGTTTTCTCCCATAGCCTCTTGTTTTATAAAATGTTCGTCCACATGACAATGAATCACGTGCCGATTTTTACCTGTACATATTCTTTAGTGACAGTATAACTGTCCAAAGTTTTGTGTTCTATCTAGGGTGTTTATATTTCAAACACTATATGTCAGATAGCAAATTTTGACATTTTTTAAATGGGGCTTCCTTTACGTTAAGTGTCTAAAAATATGAAGTTTCCTTACCGATGTAGTTTAATACAGTAGGCCTATAATGAGATATCGCTGCAACAAAATAATCTGCCCAGATAGTGACGTCATAATAAAGGAGTGGATACTATACTGTTGTATTCACCACATTCATGTATGGTTATCAACCTTTACTTATGTTCGCTGTCTATTACATCAGATGTAAGTGTTACAAAAAATATAAGACGTTATTTAATTCCTGCATGAGTGTACCGAACGTGACACGAGTGAGAAGCAGACAAACTTTTTTTTTTCTCGTAAAGAGAACAATCTTATAGAACTGACGTCAGCGGTATAAACCTGCAGTATTCCTAAGAGATGTAACTGTAGAACGATATTACAAGTCGAAATTCAAGGGTATACTTTGATCTTAATTGGCCCCAGGTTGGCAGGGTTAGTATTGCTCTCGATCACGTACAAAAAGGAGGTCACGAGAATAATGAGGCCGGGTAGAAATAATGATTCATGTGTACTTGTTGCTATCAGTCCATACATGTATGCACGATGGTGTGATTTTCTTTTATTTTCTTTTTATTCAAACGCCAATAACAACTATTCTTCATTGGTTAGCAAAATGAGAGAACGATTATCAAAAAATATACGCTTCATTCTTAAAATAATAACCAACAAAACATACAAAATATTATATGATCCACTCTTAGCAGAAATTTATAAAATTTTGAAATTACCCAGTGATATTTTTGCATGTTAAAACTTTGGGACAAATCACATCAGACATATCAAACAAAATAATTTCTAATTTGTTTTCTTCATCATAAAGGTGCAACTTTACACTTTTGACAAACTGATAAAGGTGTAGATCTTTCTACCTATATGCTGGCAGTGTAGCAATGGTTTCAACCTTTAAAGGTGGAAAGTTCATTTTTTTCCTCTTAGTGGGTACAATCTCAATAACAATACACATAACCCTTGATAATAATGAATTTTGTATGCAATGGTGCTCTGATGTGGCTGTCCACAGACACACTGATCCGAAACATGTCAAAAACATGAAGCTGAGCTTAATGATATTGCACGGTTTGCTGGCTACTTCCTCATTTCGTTACGCCCAATATTAAATCGACGCTGCATGAGTACCGTTTTGTTTTAGTCTGGATTCTAGACGGCCCTGCAAAGCAGTGTCCTGACAGCTTCTTGTCGATTTGTTTGGCTTGATTTATGAATAATGGTCTGGCAGTCGTACTAATATTGCCTATAATAGTGAAACCCGCAGGTTCTTATTATTGTCATCATCAATCATCATCATGAGAATATACTCCTTCGGTTAAGGTTAGAAGCAATAGGACAGTAACATAATTGGGAGAAATAAAATTGCCCGGGGGGGTCGCTCTCCACACGGCCTGCTACGCACCGGCGTCCAGAAAAAGCGTCGTAAAGGGTCCCTTTTCCAGCCCTCGGGCGTCGTCGACGTCTTTTGGGAAAAGGGTATCTTTTTCAGCACCGTTCGCTGGCAATCGCCACTTAGGGTAGCCTTTTCTTACATGTCACGCCATTTAGGAATACTAATTTGGTTATGTAGATTACGCCATTTAGGGGTGCAATTTTTTTGTGGATCTAATATCATCTCCAACATGAACAATTGATAATTAGGAGAATTGTGTGTTTATTGTATGATGCTGTGTGTGTGTGTGTGATGTGTGTCGTGTGTAATGTATGTGTGTGTGTGTGGTGTGGATGTGGGTGTGGTGATTCGTTGGTGTGTGTGTTAGTATGTGTGTGTGTGTGTGTGTGTGTGTGTGTGTGTGTGTGTTGGTGTGTGTGTGTTGTGTGTGTGTGTTGTAGTTGGTGTATGCTGTGTTCTGCGTTTGGTTGCCGCGCCGCGAGCATGCGGAAACCAGCATAACGCCGTTTCGGCTGAATAATGATATGATATCGTTTGTCTGGCCGATCATACTAAACGTGCAAACCTCACTGTTATAGCTCATTTCATAGGGATACTAGTGTTATGGTCCACTTAAGCGTTGCAAGCCACACCCACCCCCACCCACCCCCCCCAAAAAAAAAAAAACGTTAACAGCAAGAAAGAATACAGTTGGAAAAGAGTGAAAGGGTCGAGAATTACAACAGCAACAACAACAACAACAACAAAAACGCCTTGTTAACTTCGAACTTCATGTTCGCACGTTGTGACCTCCCGTCTTCGTGAAATTAATTCGTCTGGAATTACGCTGCTGTATCACTGCTTCCTTTATTCATGGCCGACACTTGAAAAGTATCACATTGCCTAACGAAAACCTGATATCTGTTAAAGAGCCAGCTTCTTTGTATTGTAGATGTGTATTGTTAAAAGGCAAAATAGGATTTAGACGTGTGCGATTCAAGGGGCCGGAATCCGGGATTATCCTTCCCCCCGCCTCCCGAACTGAACGGCAGAAAGAAAGCAAAAGAAGGCAAGAAATTAGGACCGCAAGGAGGCGACTCGGGACGAGGGTGAGAAGGGTAGCAACGAGGCTACGCCTGTGTCGAATTCGGGCTGACGTTGGCAAGTTGCGTAAATCTGGGGGGGGGGGTCTGTGCTAACTGGTGCACGTGTCACCCCCCCCCCTCCTTGAGGGCAAGAGGAGTACGGCCCCCGGCAAGCAAAGCGAAATTTGCACCCCTTTTATATGCTTTTAACACGACTAATTTTTCTAAACTTTATTATTCCCACCTCTACAAGATGTGCACCTCCCCAAATGAACCAGCCTCCCCGCTGCCCAAGCCAGCCTACGCCCTTGGGTTAGGAACATTCAACATGCTTCACGACGAGTTAGCCAAAACATTAGTAACAAAGACCAGTGGGGAAAAATCAGTCCCGAGCATTTCGTGATCATAACTTTATTGGCTAAAAATATACATTTTCAGAGGAGCAAAATGCTTCAATTTTTTACCTCACCACAGGATTTTCCACATATAAAAGTGTACTGGGACTATCCAGTTTCCACCCCTTCCCCCCTTCTTAAAATCGTCGATCTGCTCCTGCGTTAAGCAGTTAAATTGATTTTGGTATTGGAATTGATTATTTAGATGATCAAAGTACATATAAGATTAAAGTTTGATGCTGTGAAACGTTTATGGTCAACTTAATATTTTAATTATGCTTTACATCTGGGTTATTATGATAAGTCGTAATAAACATGGTTTAAACAAATGAAATGCTGGGCCGGTGCACTGAAAGCCTGACATCCTAATTTCATGGACAAACTCCAGGGTTAGGTCATACTGCCGTTTCACGAGAACCCTGACATACGTAAACTTCCCGGACGCACGTTTCCGTTTTACACCCCAACCCCCCCAAAAAAACCCATTGCGAAGGCAATCTCAGCCAATAATAGCTACAAAGCGGACTACCGTGAACAAACTACAACGCTCCTCGCTGGTTAGTTATGACGTATGCGCCCATCACTGATCTCCCACAATCAGTGGGGCAGATCAGCTGATGCGCATTGAGCGTCGAAATACATGATTCTGTCACTGCTCGTGCCACACCATCTGCATTCAACTCTACACTTACGTGGGATGTACCACTGTAACTCCATAGCACATGCAGTTCAGTGCTATACGGCTGTTTCCATTAACAACAGAGAGTAGTCATATGAGTTCAATCCGAACATGTTTTTGCAGTTGTCGATTATATATATACAAGGACGCGTGAGAAACTTAAAATTAAGCGTAATAGCCAGAAATTAATTATATTAAAATTAGGCCGAATAATAATGAACAAAAGTTACAAAACAAAAGGAGATATATTCTACATGTAGAAAAGTACAGTGTTTTCACTTTATAATTGTTTTCAAATTTCAAAATGATTTGTAGAAGAATTATATAAAAAAATTATTACTAGCTTCATACTACTCCTATTTGCACCGAACGATTACTACTACATACTAACTACTATTACTATTAAACTACTAACTATCTACTACTACTTACATACTCAACTACAACACTACAACTACAAACAACTACTAAACAACTACAAACAACTTACTTAACAACTCCACTACAACTACTACAACTACAAGCTACAACTACTTACAACAACACTACTTACAATACTACTACATTTTACATAACAATGAGTTGACCAATGATAATAATAATAAAAATAATTATAACTGGAAGAAGAAGAGGAAGAAATTTAATACTTAAATACTAAATTTAATAAATACTATAACTACTACGACGACAACAATGGCGATGGGGGGGGGGGGACAAAAACGGGGGGGGGGGAGGAACGCACGGACGACGACGACTTACCACTACTTACTACTACTACTTACTACTTACGGACTACGAACTAAACTACTAATAATAATTAATTAAATTATTAGTTATTACTTATTATTGTTATAATTGTTATTAGTAGTAGTAGTAAGTAGTAGTAGTAGTATAATAGATACAAAACCCAATTACTATTACTAACTTACTACTACTACTGAATTATTTAATTATCATTATGAAAACAATAGGAAAATAACTAAACTTGTAGCAACTTATAATTCAACAAAATCATCAAAAGCTTACAGGTTTGTCCAGAAGTTTCCCCTTAACCGTATCAAAATGCTAGCTAATAAAACTTTGTAATGATAATAAAGAAATAACAAAAATAATTACATGCGTTATAAAAAACGCAGATCAGAACCTGATGTGCACCATATTTGCATTGCCCCACGCTCCATCCTAGCAACCACACACACACAACACACACACAACACACACACACCACACACACTACACACACACACACACACACACACACACACACACACACACACACACACAACAACACATCACACAGAACAAAAAACTACAAACGATGGATGACATGTATTGTATTCTTATAGTACAGCACAGCCACAATGTTTGCCACTTCTAGTTTATTTCTAACTATTTGATAAATAACACACAGCTGACAATTAAAATAGATTGAGATTTTGGTGTCTCAACCATGTGGATGTCAATCTTCCTCTTTCCATGACAGTGACGTGAGCAAAATTAAACAAGCAATCGGGGGGGGAAGGGGGGGGAGGGAGGGGTCTGGGGGGGGGAGGGGGGGAAGAGGGAGGGGAGGGGGGGGAGCGGGGGGGGGGAGGGGTGGTGAGGGTGGGGGGTGGGGACGGGAGGAGGAGGGGGGGGGGGGGAGTGGGGTGGTGGTTTGGGTAGTGGTCGTGGGGGGGAGGTGGGGGGGGGGAGGAAAGGCAAATGAATCGAAAATGCAATCTAAGCATCGACTCTTAGCTGCGAGAGATGCAACGTGTAAAACCAGTATACATAGAGTAGCTCAAGCTACCCATTTTGTGCGGATATCGGTGGTGCGCGACTTTTGTATGCGCGCGCCCAGCGATATGTTATAAATATCAACTGATATCCTTATGCTATTATTTGCTGAGATTGCTATCTTCGCCAAAAGGCGTGTTTAAAACGGAAATCGTTGCTTCCCGCTGACATAGGCTTGATAAAATTTTTATGACGTATACTCGGGGGTCTGTCATTAAGTTCAATTAGCGAACAACGTTTCCACATTAAATTGCTGTAGTTATAGGCCAGTCCTTATATTGTATGATGGAAGAATAGTGTTTAATTTTCCTTATTTTTTCCAAATTATTTGATTCTACGTTGATTGCTCACAAATACTTGGCAAATGTATATATGGCTTTGTAAGTTTTCATATTAATATTTTAAACGTGATACAAATTGCTATTATTCAAACGCAGAATGTACAAAATCTGATTTATTTCAATTTTATTTAGTCTCCCATAAATATTTGCCCTGGCACAGGCGTTTTAAACTGTTGAATCATCACACATTTAAATTGAACAAAAAAATCTTTAACATTATGTTTTTACTGACAAACGTTAAAAATAAAATGTTTTTAATTACCATAAAATATACATATTGACATAATTGTCTTTAAATAAGCCAAAAAATATACAAAATCTACCAATAACTGAGGACTGGTACAAAAAACAAACAAACTTACGGTAACTTCGCTTGGCACATTTACTTCTATTTTAAGAAATTGATTTCTTTCTTTGTGTTTTATTGACAATATATATGCAACAATGTCTTTAATTTCACATGTGTAAAGTGAAGCTTGATTCAAAAACAGAAGCTGACAAATATCATTTTGAACAAATTAACTTTCCATTATTTTACAACGGGCGTAGGCCGGTGCGGCATGGGGAGGTGCACATCTTAAGGAGGTGGAATTAAAGTTAGGGAAAATCAGGCCGTTGAAAGCCAAAAAAAAGGTGGTGCAAATTTCTTTTTTGCTATTTAGGGCTAATGAACTCAACTATGGCTCTGCTGCGTCAAGGGGGTGGCGGGGTTGTGCACAGTGCACCTCAGTGCATTCCCCCCCCCCCCAGCGTACGCCCTGTTTATGCATATGTTAACGGTCAGGCGACGTTACCTAGACCTTCTTGAGTGAGTGGAGGCTGTAAGAGCCTAAATTCATCGACAAATTTTTTACCACAAATACCGACGGCCAAACGGACTATACATTACAATCGTATAAAGCCTCTGCACATGTGTGTCATGCTTCAATTGTGTATTCTTAATCACTTTTTACTGCCACCCCTCTGTAACACCCCCGGGGGGCACCAGCGTGCAATTACAATGGGCTACAACATGCGCTGTGTACTGCGATTTTCAAAAACGCGACCCTAAACACGTAATGAAAGTCAATCTCAGAATACCCTAAACGAGTAATGTTAATTATTCGTGCGATCTCAAAAGCATACCCTTTTGAAGTAAGCCTTCTGTTAAAAGTTATACCCTTTTTCACCGATTTTTTGGGCGGATTTTGATACCCTTTTCGATGTACTGCGCCGTACCATCGTCCGACCGCTGAAAAACAACCCTTTTTACGCGTTTTTTCACACGCGCATGGTGTACACGTATTGTAATGGCCACGCGCCCCCCGGGCTTACACCTTAAGTTAACAATTTCATTCTCTATTTGAAATAACACATAATTTTATTATTTTCATTTTTTTTTTGCTGCACGAGTGCAAAAGATGTTGTGGCTCGATTGTTAATTGCATAATGAATTGGGGAGAGCGCGTCTGCGGAGGGGATTCCCCTCCAGGAGTGAGAAAATTTGATATTTTTTGACCTTGAAAAGGTGTGTTTCAACGGCCCAATTTTTTCAAGAAGGAGGCATTGCATTGACCTCTCTGTTTTGTACTCTTTGCCGGTTAATTTTTTTTGCCAAAGTTTTGGCAAATGTTGATCGGCGATAAATTGGGAGCAGGGCTCTGGGTGGGGAGTCCCCTCCAGGGTGATGAGAAAAAATTGACATTTTTAGCCTTGTAAAATGCTGCGTTTTCAGCCGACCCATTTTTTCATGAAGGAATACATAATATGTATGCATTTTCTGTGCAAAGGTTGCTTTGCGAATGTTTGTTTGTTTGACAGATTTGGGGATGGTCTGGGGAGGGGCTTTTTCCTCCATAGGCAATATAGAAAATTTGACATTTGGCCTTGAAAGGTGTGTTTCAGCGCCCATATTTCATGAAGGAATGCACTGATTGACCTCTCTTTTTTGGGGGGCAAAAAGGTGTGGCAATTGTTGCATTAGCGATAAATGGGGAGCGGTCTTAACTCTGGGGTGGCGCGGGCCCCGGCGTCCTCCTCACCAGGCTCGTGAGGAAAATTTGCACATTTTTCCTGAAAATATGTGTATTTCAAGCGGCCAAGTTCTGATGAAAGAAAAAGCATAATATAGGCAATTTTTGGGCAAAAGGTGTTGGAAATTTATTTGTTATTTTTTGTGCTCGTAAATTGGGAGGTCTCGGAGGGGTTTCATACTTAGGATGCAGATTAACAGTATTTGAATCATTTATTATGAAAGTGCATATTTTTTTTATGCGCGAGAAGGAGCAAAGCGAACGCAGCGCCTAAACATGCTATGCAGGACTTCAAGCGTCAGGAACGCTTGCCTTTTCAGGGGCATATAAATGTTATGTCTCTCATATGTATTCGACCAAAAATAGTGTCATTTTCCAGCGTTAACATGAGGGGGCAAAACCAATACAATACTTATTAGACCCGTTTCTATCTAATAGCTTCTAGCTTGAAGTTTTCTCTCCTTTGAAATCCAATACAGAGGTCATTATGTTGACAAACATACTTTTCTGAAGCCTATTCATTATGCCAGTGTGATTCTATTTTCTACTGCTTTTTCGTTTTCATGTTGAGAGCTATTCAATACATTTCCCTTTTTTATTGTATGTCATACCATTATGGACTGCTACAATTTGTGGGTAAAAATGAAAGTTTAGAAGTTATTGAGTTAATTTGCGAGCGAGCGGATGGGAGCGAGTTTGAAATTATTCACATTTTTACATTAAGAAATCAATTTATGCATATTTTTGTTTGTTATTGCGGACATTTTGTTGGCACACGAGCATGGACTGCTACGTGTTTCTCTGTTTCTATTACTGCAACGACAAGACGTTATTATAAATACATTATCGCACAAAGCTTATGTTACCGACAAATCACCAGTCAACAAAATCTTGATCGTTATCGCGAGCGAGCAGCCAGAGCGAGCGAGTTTGAAAAATTTTTGCGTATTTTACACTCAAAAAAGTACGCATTTCTTGGCTGTTTTGTCGGTACTTGAGACATTTTGTCCGTAAAAGATGACGTGGTTCTCTTTTACCTCGGAAGACATTGACGATTATTATAAAATGATTGACAAGATCATCTGCGCAAAGACGTCAACAAAATCTTTTGCCATTAATGCGATGCGAGGTTTGCAAAAATGTTTGCCTTTTACACTTCAAAAAGTGCCATTTCTTGTTCCTTATTTTTGTCGGTACTTCAACATTTTTGTCTGGTACAAGATGACGCTGGTTGCTCTCTTCTATTACTTGGACGACGTGGGACTGTTATGGATAATCATTGCACTTACAAAATTACCGGCAAAGCACCGTCAACACAATCTTGGTTCTTTATGCGAGCGCAGTTTTGAAAAAAAATTACGTTTTTAGCTTCAAGAAGTGCCATTTTCTTGGCTATTTCGTCGGTTTACTTGAGACATTTTTGTCGTACAAATGTCTATATGTACCGACAAAAACTCGAATATGCATTATTGGATGGAAATTGCCCCCCTGCCCTTCCCTTTGCGCTACGTTAGTGGGTGATTTGTTCTTCTCTTCTCCCCTTTCTCCTTTTCGTCTTTTTCACTTTCTTGTTTTCCTTTCCTCCTCTTTCCTCCTTTCTTTTCTTCCTCTCCTTTCCTTTTCCTTTCTTCTCTCCTCTTCCTTTTCCCTTTCTTCCTCTTTTCCCTTTCTTTTTTCTTTTTCTTTCTCCTTCCTTCTTTTTTTTTCTCATATGCCCTTTTTCATTTTTTTCCGACGGCAGCGCAGATTTACCGACAATAGCCAGCGCAGTGGGCGGGGGGGGTCGTGTCACACCCCCACACCCCCCGCGGTAGGTACGGCCCTGCGTTACGCGTTGAATAAAAACATATCATAACACATTTCAAAATGAGCATCGGTTTCTGCGACTTCGACTAATTCACAACACGATACTATCGATTTGCTAGTTAGAGATGTCACTGGTTTCGTGAAACGCAATTTCGTCTTCCGTCATAACTCCAGACATCGGTGACAAATATAGCACTGGCAATATGTGACGGTTTCGTGCAACCGGGCCCCTGCGTCTGTGTATTTTCAACTTCACTGCCGTTATGCTTCCTGCAGCCCATAAGTATCACTTTAATAAAAGTCGATTGTCAAAACGCAAAAAGGGTTGGCTCCATGCCATTCATTTGTTGGTTTGTTTCTTACTGCCCTTTGCTTGGAGAGATGCGATGGTTGCATCTTCTGCACCAATTTGCGCTGTCCTCAAACATTTTTATTTGGTAAAAAACATCATACAGCACGATAAAAGCATTTAAACACTGCATTTCCGATCATTTTTGATAATCTTTACACGATTCTACATGTTGCATCACTTGCAAGTTTTCCGATGTAGTTGTCTGTACACTGCCGTGCAAGTAGATTCAGTGCCTGTCAGACCTTCTGCTAGAGTGCCCTCTATTGTTGCAAACTCATACAGTTCATGTTAATCCCCTTGCACCACTGAACTATAGTTTCAGTGCCTTGCACTCATTCTCACACTAACTATGATCCAACCTATTTACCAAGTATATGAATCAAAATCAAAATGCTAGTACTTATGTGATTATGGAATCAGGAAGTGTATTATAGGTTTTACTGGTATACTATACACACACTTCAAACGGACAGTCAAATTTTTAAACGCATCTGAAACACAAGTAGAAACTAAACGGAAATAATTAGTGACCCTATAGTTAAATAACTAAGCCACATATACTATACCTCTCCAATTGCGGAGTATAAAAGTTATGGGTCTATAAGCATATGCCTGACTGATATTCCCCATAATTGCCCACGAGACATTTAATATGGAGGCTTATTGCTGTAAAATATAAATGACCATAGTGGGGTAGTCTGTCAACTTGCGTGGTGAAAATATTTTCTGAATCAAGTACACTGTACACATGATTCTGCCGCTGAAATTTTGTTAGTCAACACTCGACTCATTTTAAAATAAACTTCCACCAATATGCCTTGAGGACAGACCAGATGTAACCTTATGTAAACTTTCGTATGGATTAATTCTCTCGGCCGCGCACAAGAGAAAATTAAAGTATATGGTTGATTCCCTCCTTAAGCTAATCAAATTTCAAGGACAAATCCTTCCAGCCCATGAGATACATTCCGCGCTAATGTCTGTTAACCACTTTGGTTCGATGACGGCATTTTACCCGGGGCGGCTCAGCTTCTCCACACGGGCCTGTATGCCACCCGTGTCAACAACCTCAGAATGCACCCTTAAACGCGCGTAACCAATTCGTAACCTATATAACCAAATTGCAAACCTAAATGGCGTAAAACACATCAGAAAAGCTACCCTAAAGTGGGCGTAACTCCCCAGGCAATCCAATTATTCTGCAACCCTAAGTGGCGTGAACATGGAAAATCCACTAATTTGATAACCCTAAGTGGCGTTAAAACAGTGAAATCAACTGAATTCGATACCCACTCTCATATTTCCTTCTCATCTAAAAACGATTTGATTGTACATTGCGCAACCCGAAGAGGCTTCACCATCATCAAGTTCATAATTG
>JZLH01S0315065.1:18550-29750 GCA_001188425.1 Eucidaris tribuloides
CACGGGCATGTTTAAGTGATTGGCTCAATCACAAAAAAGAATTTTGATGTTATACTTCCTGTAGCTTCTTTGTGATTGAGCCAATCACTTAAACATGCCCATGAAGGACATGTGTAGTATTGAATCAACTGGGAAGTTTGTTAATCCCATCTCATTTTCATTGGTCTTTCTTTTGCCATTTTGTGACTTTGGATTCAGAAACCAATTGATGTGAGGGGCTATAGGTTCTCTGTGATTGAACAAATCTCTTAATTATTGACATGTGCTTAGTAAAGATTATTGAAGTTAGCCTGTGTAAAAATATTGTTCATTTTGACTGAGTGGAATTTGTGTAGTGCCCTTGTAAAAGTTTGATAAGTTTCTTTTGGAACCCAGTTTACATACTTCACCCAAGTAACATCAAAATCGGACCAGCCATTCTTAAGTTAACATGGTAATGAGCCCAAATCAGACGTCTATCAGGCCTCGTGACATTTGACCTTTGACCTTTCAACTCCAAAATCTATTCAGTTTATTGGTGCCGTGTAATACATACTTTACCAAAGTTACATCAAAATCCAGCATGCCTTTCTTAAGTTATCATGGTAACGAGCCGAAATCAGACATGTTTTAGGCCTTGACCTTTGACCTTTCAACCCCAAAATCTAATCAATTCATTGTTGCATCATAATACATGCTTCACTCAAGTTACATCAAAATCTGACCAGCCGTTCACAAGTTATCGCGGTAGTAATGAGCCCAAATCAGAAATATTTTACGCCCGGTGACCTTTGACCTTTGACCTTTCAGCTCCAAAATCTAATCACTTCATTGTTGCCCCATAGTACATACTTGGTCCTGGTTACATCAAAATCTGATTAGCGGTTCTTAAGTTATCGCGGTAAGGAGAACCAGTAACAGATGGACGGACGGAAGGACGCACGGACACACGGACGCACGGACGGACAACCCGAAAACATAATTCCTCCCGCAACTTCGTTGCTGAGGCATAAAAACAAAACAAAACAAAGAAATGAAATTTTAGTTGTGTGATCAATTTAGGGAACTCATATTTGACTGTGAATGAAGAAGAGAGCTTAAAATTTGTAAGGATTTGAAAAGAAAGAATTGAAGATTTCAGTGATTTTACCCTTTTGAAATCTATCCTTGGCCAGATTCCTCCTTTCAGTGCCTTTGGTTAAGTAGTAGTAGTAGTAGTAGTAGCGGTAGTAGTAGTAGTAGTAGTAGTAGTAGTAGTAGTAGTAGTAGTAGTAGTAGTAGTAGTAGTAGTAGTAGTTGTAATAGTACTAGTAGTAGTTGTAGTAGTAGTAGTAGTAGTTAGTAGTAGTAGTAGTAGTAGTAGTAGTAGAGTAGTAGTAGTAGTAGTAGTAGTAGTAGTAGTAGTAGTAGTAGTAGTAGTAGTAGTAGTAGTAGTAGTAGTAGTAGTAGTAGTAATAGTAGTAGTAGTAGTAGTAGTAGTAGTAGTAGTAGTAGTAGTACAATTGATGTTGTTATCATTCCACTATTCTGGTAATTTGTTATTATATTGTTATTATGTAAAAATAAAGACTCAATTTTTTTCTTAGTAAGTACAAAAACTGCGTAGCCCAACAAGTTTCCATTTGTCCCTTTTGTTTCTTTATCCAACAGAGACTAGTGCACCAGCTCCAAAGAGGAAAACCCACCAAAGTGAGAAAGCAACGGATGACTATCACTACGAACGTTTCAAGAAACAATTGAGAAGATACTGACTTATCTCGTGTCATTATCAACATTTTATTATTAACCCATTGGCTACTGGATCCGGATATGCCCTGTATGTATTAATGCCAGGGAAATTACACAATCTCAGAGGCATCAGGTTGAATCAGAGGATATAAAGTGGATATGTGGTTTGATGGGAAAATTATCCCCAGGACTGTGGAAGCAACATTACGAGAGGACACTTGCATAATTGCTGATTTGCCATATCCCTTCATCACATCGCTAGCTCTGTGACATTTTCCACTAAGAACATCTCGGGTATCATTTGGATTAATCATCTCATGCATTTTGACCATATCAGGTTCTTGGGCATCACTAGGCCACAGGCAGACGACCGAGACAAAGAAATTTCATGGAAATGTGTAGTGCTTGCAGATGAGTGCTACTACCTTTGACTTGTGGAAATAACCAAGACAATACAACACTGATACACATTCTCCATCTGTCTATTTCCCCACATTAATTGTACATAATATATATAAATCATGTTTATAAATCTTGATCAGTGCTGAGTGCATTTAAATGTGAATACTGTATTATTAGTAAATAAATGTAATATACTCTCAGTATTCCAAATACTGCTTGTTTTGTACAGTTGTGTCACATTGAACATTCATGAATATCGAGGGGAGGGACATTTGTATAAATTTTGAGGTGGATAAAAACTGCCTGTATGAAAGATGACATGAAGGATTTCATACCATAAAAGATATAAATTGCTTGCTTGCCTGTGAAAAATGGGCCTTTGACACATTTCTGTGTACAGACATCCACTTCAGAAAATGATAGTCTCCCTTCGATGCCCCGTGAAGAGAAACACTTATGCTGCTTTGTATGAAATTCACCAGCATCACACCATTTAAAGATTGGGTTATTGATTTGCCCGTCAAAAAACATCTATATGAATCAAATCAGCTGAAATCATATCCAATGTGAAGATTAATATAAATAAACACCTCTCATAGAGACTTGGGATAAAATATTGAGTTTTGGTGAAAATCTGGACGGTTAAACTTCATCCCTTTTCCATTTGCTCAGGAGCAAATTTAAAAAATCCGCGACGTCAAACGTGCACGTGCCGTTCCAAAATGGTCCGATCAGCCATTAGCCAAAGGTGGCGCAGGCGATATCCGTTAGCCAATCAGAGGGCTGCGCTCGTCTTGCTACGGTGCACAGTAACCGCAATTTGCATTTTGAGCGAAATTGAAACTCACAGAAAGAACAACATTCTGGTAACATGTCGTTATTAGTTTTTCTCATTAAACAACAAATTCATGGGCAAATCATGACAGTATTGGATCTCAGACTTTCAACACACCGAATTTTGTAAGTACTAAACTACAACCAGTTTTGAAGGTATTGATAAATGAAGGGAAGTAATGGCACTTGCACATCCCCTTGCAAATCATAACGAGCCAATCCTTAAGATTGCCATAAAAATGTTAGCCTCAATAGAAGACCAAATCCAATAACAAAAGCTTAGTCAGTCAAGACGCATACGTTAGAACAAACATATTATTGTCAGCAAACAATGTTGAAAAAAAAATCCATATATGAAACAAACATATATGTCCAGTCAACACGTTGAAAAAAAAACAATGGGGTAATAATCCCAGCCTGGTTTGGGAATTGTCCACAGGTGTGCGAAAGCTAGCCAGCAAAAAAATAGGGTTGGTGAGGACTTAAATTTCTTGTTTTTGGATTCACCCCAACTGGATTGTAGGGCATTGACCAAATAACGCTCTAAAGAAAAAAAGTTCCGTAGTCTCCTGATTGGTATTGAAAAATAACATTACAGAGAATTTAATAAGATGAAAGTGTGCTGATGGGAAAAAGCCTTTGTTCTCTCCAATTTACGTGGCGCATTGATGAGATTAATCAACTAATTAGTGAGGGCAAATTCCAGTCACCATTAGTAGAGAATGGAAATCACCACTGGAATAATGAGTTCATCATTTTCATGATACAGCACACCAGAACATTACTCACTAGAATGGCTCTTTAACAACTTTAATATTTAGTGAATGCCGGTGGCTCTAATTGTTAAAATGTGGAATGCACATGGAAAAGAAGTATTCTTTTGTAATAAACACCAAACAAAAGCCATATCACGCGTTCTCCCATTATGTTATAGAAATGGCTGGCGATCAAATGCTCCACCAGAATTCCTATTCGTTTCAGAACATGCTGCGGTTTCACAAAAGCATGTGGTGAAGCATAGGTTTGTTCAGCATTCCGCAAGGTTTGGCGAACGAGAGTAGGACGGATGGACATTATCCAGCCACTAGTAATTTACTTTTGCACGTGTGTGAAAGTCCCCGGTAGCTTTATACCACCTGCTATAAACGTCCTTGTCAACGATACATTATTGAATACTGTCAGTGACAAAATTAATTTTCTCAATTAAACGCGCACATGGTAATTAGATAACCTAATTTACCGCGGGTTTTTATGAGATAATATTGGAATAATCATCATTAGGGATTTATAAAATAGCCACTGATGGGACTACAGAAAATCACGATAAATTGGCTCATTTGGGTACAGTCAAATCTGAATGTTATTTGCCCGTATTACAAGGAATGTTATACTTTAAATGCATGGTTTTTAAATTGAAATGACTGTAGAATAAAGAGTACTTAGTCACATTGACAAAATTGAATTAGTTGAATCGTTTGAAGTCGTTTTCATGCCGGGAAGAATTTTTTGACAAAATTTTTGACAACTGACCCAATCCCTATAGGGGAGGTCAGGGGAGGGGTCACCCAGGATCGGAATTTGTTAACGTTGGTCTATATATCTTCAACATGTATCGTCAAATTATCCTCTGATCAAAGTCTTTTTTAAGAAAATATATATATTATGTTATTTGCTGCTTGTTGATGAGATATGGTGTCTACTTCCGGTCAAAGTACATAATTGAGGTCAAATTTAAAACAATGTCAGAATTCGACAAATGCATTTCAAATTAATTGGTCTCAACTGAGACATCCCAAAAAATAATATACATTTAAGTGTTTTGAAATTCAGTTATATTTAGAAATGCACGGTTTTTCTCAGACCTTGTTTGTAGAGGAACGAAGTACTCTCTCAGTCCACAATGATGATAATTGATGTATTGGAAAATCAACTAAGTGTGACAATGTTTTGTTTTTTCTCCTATATTTCATCTTTTAGTTGTGTTCAATTAACTCACCAAGTTTGGATGTAACAACTCAAACCAATTGTGATCTGTAGACAGAATTTTTAAAACTCTGAGCCTTTGTATCTCAAAAGTAGTATATGTGACTTCATACTCTTATTCACAGTCCTTCAACTAGAAGGTAGCGGCAAAGAAAATTTCAGTCCAAATCCTTGGTCCTAAATTTTTGCATGCAAAATATCCCGCGCCGCAGGCGACCAAGAAACTCATCATCTTATTCCTGATCTTTTCCGGAGCTTTAAAAACATCCTTTCCCACCCCCAAAAAAGGTATTTTCCCAGGAAAGGGGGGGGGGTGTTAACACCCAAACACCCCTGGGATATACTGTATGCCCCCTCCATAATTGATCTGCATGAACAGTTTAACAGAGCGTCTGATCCTGTGGGCAAGGGGGCAATCGCCCCCCCCATGAAAATATTGGGTGGGGGGGGGCAAACAATATCTATTTGCCCCCCAATAATTTTGACAACTTCGAAAAAATTCATAATAGCAATGCAAATAATGTTTTAAAGAAACGCGGCACTGGAAACCACTACAAAAACCATTGAAACATGGCATAAAACCACTCTTAAACATACAAAATTGCAATTTTCGCATAATTCTCTATTAACAATTAGGGTGGCAGGCGGGACCCCGGGGGGGGGGGGGGGGGTCGCTCTCCACACGGCCTGCTAACAACCGGCGTCCAGAAAAAGCGTCGTAAAGGGTCCCTTTTCCAGCAGCTTCGCCGGAGGAGCTCCGGCGTCGTCGACGTCTTTTGGAAAAAGGGTAGCTTTTTCAGCACGCGTTCGCTGGCAATCGCCACTTAGGGTAGCCTTTTCTAAAGACAGTGTCACGCCAATTTAGGATACTAATTTGGTTAATGTAGTTACCATTGTAGGGTGCAAAATTTTTGTGGAATGTAATGATCATCTCCCAACATGCATTTGATTAATTAGCGAGAATTATTTATGAATTGGTTTAGTGAACCTCTTCGGTTGCAGCAATGTACAATAATTTATTCATGAGAAGGACACTTGGTGGCGGTATCGAGAATTAGTTTGATTCACTGTTACGCCACTTAGGGTATCAAATTAGTTATTCTCCTGTCACCGGCCCCCCCCCCCCCCCCCCACCCCCCCCCCCACTTAGGGTATCAAGAATAAGTGGATTTCCTGGGAGTCACCGCCACTTAGGGTAGCTTTTCTGGGATGTGCTATCGCCAATTTAGGGTTGCAAAATTTGGTTATAATCAGCTTTACCCGTTTAGGTTGCATTTCTGAGGTTGTTGGACACGGGTGGGAGACAGGCCGTGTGGAGAGCGAGCCCCACCGGCGCGTGAGCGCACTCGAAAATTTGGAACATTTTTTTCAACTTTTGCCCCCACCAATCCGAAACATGGATCGACGCCTTGGGTTGTAAGGCATAAAAGACTGGAAATTTGTGACCTGTTGAGAAGATTTGATTGTGATATAACATCCATTCTTCATCAAGACCCCAACACTGAGATTACCTCTCACTGGACTCCTCAAAATGGTTAAAAAATTCCTTTCTCACCCCATAGCTGCAATTAGTCACATTTAAATACTGGAGTAATACATAGTAATTCATCAAAATTTTCTTGACCGTTGCAAGGGGGGGGGAGGGGGGAACACGTGATCATAAACCTAGATCTGTAACGCTCGACGAGTCACATGGGTCACACCCCAATCAATAGACTCCACTAAACACTAACCATACATTATGGTTGACTGGATGTATATGTGTGTGTGTGTGTGTTGTGTGTGTGTGTGTGTGTGTGTGTGTGTGTGTGGTGTGTGTGGTGTGTTGTGTGTGTTGTGGTGTGTGTGTGTGTTGTGTGTGTATATTTTGTGTGTTCTGTGTGTATGCTTGTTTGTGTGTGTGTTTGTATGTTTATGTTTGTATTTTGTTTATGTACGTGTGTGTATGTTTGTGTGCCAAATGTGTGTGTGTGTTTTGTGTGTGTTGTGTGGGTGTGTGTTGTGTGTGTATGTTTGTGTGTGTATGTGGGTGTGTGTGTGTCATTTCTTCCTGCGCTCCGTGTCCTTGGAGAATTTGGAGATTCGTTGGAACAGAAAGAGAAAAGAAAAAAATGCTAAAAGTAGTTAGCCTTTGTATGTTGAAAATTACTTTCAGTATGCTTAGGTTTAAAAACACTACACTTTAATTCCAATAAGGTTTCCTTTTTTTCCTAAAGTTTTTTTATGCATGATTGTAAACAAAGGCTCGAGTGATAATGATAAGTTTAAAAACAGTAAAGTATCAAAATGTTACTTCAGTCAGCTAATCTAAATGCACCCCATCATTAAGAATCTTCAAGCAACCTCATTACTTCCCAAAGTTGGAGCCCCTACATGCAATGCCAGTGCTAATTAAATAATAATAAATTTATTTTCATCTACGCATACACACCAAACATTATTAAAATTGTGAAAACCAATTCTAGATATAAAATAGATGCTATTGACATTTGAACCTGTATACAATGTAATTAAAACTTAACGGCTATATTTTTCGTTATTCACACACACGCAAATAAGTCTTAAAAATCTGTCTAGTATTTTCAAGAATATTGTTGCGGAAAACGGTTTTGGCATATGAGCCTGTGACCTTCGAAGCTTTTAGACACTGCATACTCCAAATTCGAACTGGTGTCGCTATCCTACAATACCAAAAAGTTTTAAAATCCGTCTCGGACGAAAACCAATTCGGGGAGACGGACGGAAGGAAAGAATTTCGTGCTGCGGGTGCAAAAAAAAAACCACAAAACAAAAACGCCTGGTGTGTTACGTGGTAAATTGTGATATATATTCCATCTATTTTGATTTCAACTTGTATTTGGCCCTCTTATTTTCAAACCTATACTTTGTACATTTGAAAGATAAACAGCTGCATTATGATATACAATATGGCATAACTTGAAACAGAAGTTGTGATTTGAATAATACATTCAGGGCTCTTATTTAAATGAAATTGCAATAATTGTGTTTGCAAAGTACCGAACAATTTGAATACTCTAGAAAAGCTTTTTTATAATCATGATTATTTTGTACATGTGTTTAGTTTTGCATTTCTGTGAAAGTCGTTAAACTAATTTGTTTCCCTGTTGTTTATCTATTTATTGTTTATTACTGAGACAATGTAGTTATTTCCCAGTACTCGTTGCGGTTCTTATTGTTCCGAAAACTGTTAATATCAGAAGGCCATTGTCGCACTACATGCAATTGAAGATGGATTGGTTTAACCAATACATAGGGTATATATCCATGCACCCAAATGTTTATTTTTTCCTGACAGTGACTTAAAACTCACAGCTTGTGTGAATTTCACGCAAGCTGTGAGTTAAATCCGGGAGCTAATTATAAGTCATTCTCCCTGAAAAACACAGGCAGCCTAGCCAGACTACGACTGGTCCAGACCCGCGAACGCGAGATGAAGCCTATCCCAGAATTCGGCCGCGCCGGAATTAAGAGCAAGTGGAAGAGAGCTTCGCTTTCGCCGGCCTCATCTCAGCGCAGCTGAGGAAGCTCTTGTCGCTTGCAACTGACAGACGATTTGATCGCTGCACAACCGGGCCTTACGCACACTGCATTGTAACAGCTAGCCTAGGCTAAATGTGTGTGGCGCACCAAGTCTTGCAACAGCTCGCGTCGTACAATACGGAATATATCACGAAAAGTGGTGTGTTGACAAATTGTAGATTGTCTTTCGATTCGAAACCCAATTATAACGCTTAAATATGTAACTTATGAAAGTGCGAATGATACCAGGAGTCGGATTGGCCTGGGTAAGTACTGTTTATGAAAAAAATACATAATTTTCAACAGATGTGAATTGATAAAGAGTTGTGTTTCCGACAGGCATGGCACCTGTCGGCGTCGCAACTTTTGGAGTGTCAGTCTGTGTACACGGAAATGGCAAAGCCACAGACAGTATTCACATTCACCAGCTGCACAATCAGGTGGACATGGGGTGCACTTGAGTGGAAGTTTAAGAGTAGACGAGATCTAGTGAAATAATTCTGGGATTATATAAGTTAAGCAAGGTGCAGGTCGTGAGAAGTAGAGGCAATTCCATGTTATAACGACACCGGGTATATAAACGTGGATATCAACGCGTGATCTTACTCCTCGACCTCGGCCGTCTGCTCGGGAAGCACACAAGTCTGAGGAGGTCGACAACATTCTCTGACTTCAGTCTAAGACTCTCTCGTCCCAAATTTCTCTTTACTCTGAAGTTAGGTTAGTGTCTAACGTCTTAGGCCATGACGTGGTCATCGGGTCCTAATGTTTTATGTTACGTTTTGACTTTTTGCAATTTAATTATCAGTTTCTGGTAGTAGAAAATATTTCCAAAGTAAAACATTGTTTTACCATCGCGTCACTCGCGACACGCCGCCTTGGGGCCTCTTGGACCAGACTGCATATGTGTGGGATCGTGCAGCATGCATCTGTGTATAAGATCTAGATCTAAACCCTATGGAAAAACTTGCCTGGCTGGCGCATACACACAAAGAATAAGCCAATTGGCATTGTTGATCACGATCGGGACCATTCATCAACACATATTCGCCATGCGTTTCATAATGCAGCTAGTGGCGTGCCAGATTAGCAAGTTTCGTGCACGTAAAATTGCCAACCTCATAACTATTGACGTATTTTGTGTCAATTTATAAGAGATATAAGAAGAGAATCACAAATAGCGAGATTTACATCAATAGAAAGCTTTTTAAACTATAAAACAGTAATGAACCACTGTCCAGTCCAACAAACATGATGGAATAGCAATTAAACGCCCAAACTCACCAAATCTCAAGCTCACGAAACGCCACTTGCACACACAGAGACTCACACGGCGTGCACGGCGTGACGTCACGTCGAGGGATTGTTAGTGCAGTGATATGTGTTTGTATGCGATGTGCTACGTTTCGTAAAAATGCTTTCCTTTGAAGCTTAACAATCTTATTTCAAGATAAGTGATTTGACAGATTATTACTTCATTTAGATGAAAAATGTCTGAAGAATGTCATATACATCAACAAATCATTTGTACATCGTAAAATTTGCGATTTCTCGTAGCGTTTTTAAACGAGTATTCCAAGTTTCAAAACTCAGTGTTACTGTACAGTTTTGTACAGCGGGATGATAGCTGAATTGAGCAACATACTTATGATAACCATGATAATAATGATTATCGTTTGATGTGTAACTGCTTGATGTACATGGTATAATAATAGTAACAGCTGAAATACGTGAAGAAAGAAAAGAATGTGATAATAATTGTCAAAGTTTATGACGATTTCTGAGCTGATCAGAGTAAGCTAGCAGACGACGCTAATTGTTTGTGATTAAACCGATATTCAACCGCACGCGTGATGCGGCTATTGAGTCGAAACGTACGGCATCGGCAGCTTCAGGCCGCCGGGTGTCTGGTGGCTGCCTTACTGGCACGATAATAGCATCCTCGGTCTCGAGGCAAGGCTTCGAATGCTATAATGGCTGAAGTCAATGGTAGTGCGCGGTAACTCCCTAATACTCCTCCCCCGGCCCGGCCGCCTGCAGACAAGTCACATCATCCTCGACAGACTCCTTCTTCTGCCATGCTCCATCGTCTTCCCCACTCTACTCGTTGCGTCTCCGCCAACTACTAGTATAGTATCGCCCGCTTCCCCTGTTTGTTTCCCCTTCATCATATCCTCATCTCTTCAATAAAGTCCCTAAAATCCGTAAATAGGTCGTCCTGATTAATTTCCGTGTCCTATGATTCTCTCCGGGCTTTTCGATCCAAAACTTTTTGCTGCCTAGACTGGAGTGTAAACAATGCAACCGCACACGAAGTGTCCCCCGCCCAACGTGTCGGCCATACGAGACAGACCGAATCTACTTTTCGCAGTGTACACCTTACACAATGCTTTGCACACACACGGCCATATTTTCAACACACTCCCCTCCAAGATAATACATGATGAAATACGAAATCTACCTTTGAAACAACAAACAATCACATGTTAAGCATGGTAAATTGTTATCATACTATAAACTATAAACAAGGTGAAAACAGATACATAAGAGTTGGTGAATTCTTTTAAGTTTTTAAACCTTGAATGAACACGCAAAAGTTTTTCCCAGCTGTTGGTAATTAACTTTCTGTGGAACATCCGGGAATTGAATACATGGAAATGCATGGCGTGACCGTCACCCACCGGACCCCTGTTTCGTGGATGGTTTTCAGGCTCAGAGAAGAGGCTACTTTTAA
>JZLH01S0315065.1:43113-63371 GCA_001188425.1 Eucidaris tribuloides
TATTTATTATATTGTAAAACTGACTAGTGCACATTTATTTTCAACAATTGCAATATTTTCATAGAAATGCCAACGCTTCAGTAATACAGCCCAAAGATGTCACTGCAGAGATGATCCCTGTAACCATGGAAACTGGAAAACAAGCTGGCAAGAAATCGGTAAGATGTTTATAGGCTCCTTGGCATATCATTTGACATGGGATTCATACATGATTTCCACGATACAGTCTTTTTATCAAATCACCTTTCATTCAGCAAGTTTCTGTATTTTCAGTCATTAGGTGTGGCATTTCAAGAATTTTTAGTGTTTAATTTAAAAATGAGAGAGTTTTTGTTGACCTGAAAAAAACATATACAGTAAGTGGCCCCCTGTAGCTTCTTTACAAAGAAGTAATAAAGGTCTTCCAAAGAGTTGTCCTGTGCCTTTTCTGTAGCAAATACTGCAGCGATATATTGTGAGAAGGGCCTTATTAGTTTGTTAATTTTTTTACTAGAAATATTTGTTATATTCATTGCAGAATTTGTGTATAATTGGTGTCATCATTTTCTACAACCGGCAATTCAGTGAACATGTTTTGATACAGCATCCCATAGTCTTGATCTTGACACTACTGCAGAAGGAACATAATAACCACCTTCACACCATTACAACAAAACTCCATAGATTTAATGTGATATTCTCAGTTTGGTACTGAAAGTGTAAATTGCTCTAAGTAGTGCTATCATCGTTCAGTGATCAGTGTTGATATCGTTATTAACCTACTCAATCCACAGAAGAAAAAGGACACCCACCAGGCACCCACAGGGGGTCGTCCCTACACACATCCTGCCAGAGAACCCCCTCCACTTACCAGACGCACCTTGCCACAGGACATTGATGAAGGGTAAGCAGAAATGATATTTGGGTTACACAGAAACAGATCTATAGATGTACGTTTCAAGAAACTATACCAGGGATCAAGAAATGGTTACGGGGGGGGGGGGGGGGGGTCTTAGAAAGCTATTTGTAGCTCCCAAACTTCTAACAGCCAACTGGGCTGGCAAGACTCCCCAGGGACTGAAGGTGAAGAACATATGTGTAAGCTTGACATGGTCTTAAGACCAGGAGGTAATATATGAAATTGTGCGAGACAATGCTTACACTTTTACACTTTGAAACAAAACCTTTACTTCACATACATAAAGAAGCACTACATATATGTGCGAGAAAATAGTTAATTAAATTATGCTTTTGTTCCTATATTGTACTGCCTATGTAAAATCGGAAAAGGAACTGATCTCTTTATCCTCAACATTATGGATGGTTATTTATCACTGATGATTTAAGATGTTGATATATTAAATTTACAACAGTTAACACTTACTTTATAGAAAAATATGTGTTTTAATATTTATCATAACACATTTTTCTTTACAGAATTGCTCAACTATTACAACTGCCAAGAGAAGTATTACTTGAAGTACTGGAACATACAAAGGAGAGGTAAGAATACTTTTTCTGTATTTTGTGTTTGTGGATAGATAGATAGATAGATAGATAGCAAATAGGTAGATGTTGAGATCACTAAGGATGAACAGTGTTAAATAAATCAGCTGAGAAAAGTATTTTGTTATTGATGTTGCCTCACTTTTGTTTCCCCCAGCCCCACCTCACAATTTCAACAGTAACAGATCTGTCACAAGTATATCCGATATTTTGTATGAAATTAAATAATTTCTGTCTGTTTTCCCATGCTTTAAACATTAAAGGTCGTCCATCCCTTATATTACCACACAACTGTTGCTGAGTATCACATTTTTAATTGTTATTCCCTAGTACCAATTTCAGAAGCAAGCATCATTGTCACTTGTTATAAAAGTTATTGGAGTAAATACATCTTATATGCTTAATTAATTTAAACATGATAAATATGGTATGGATACATTGTCTTTCTCATTCAATCTAGTGATCTGTTTGACAAGAGTAAAGTGTCGGCGCTGCTGGAAAAGCTCATGCCTTTGATACGATTTGACAAGGAAAATCTGTCCGCTGTTCATCATCACGAACCTCTGTCACCGCCAAACTCCCGTATTTTGTCTCACCAACCCTCGCCCATCGCACCCCTCCACTCCTGTGGAATCCTCCAACAGAAGAAGGTCACGTTGCTGGATGGCCGGCCAAAAAAGATAGACCCGTTGAGGGCACCCCCACCGACGCGCATGCCCCTGTTTCTGGACGAGGCTGCATGTTCGGGGATCACCACGTCCACATACACGGGACGGGACAGACAGGACATCGACGATATTGGAGAAGGGGACGAGGAACGAGAAACCATGATGCTGTCGCCAACCGTGGTGTCGGAGGAATTGCAGAAAAGGAAGCCTCTTGGTCCAATCAGAGGTGGGGAAGAGACCATTTTTGTTATGTACCCAAAAATATGCTTACTTTTTTTTAGAAGATGTGGTAATGGGCTATTTTGTACATTCACCCATTTATGTGAGCATGTTTTGTTGTTTCTTTGCCCAGCAAGTTATCATCCTGTCACAAAAAAATGATTCCAGTAGATACAAAAATTATATATTTTTGTTATTCATAAAGGGATTTTAATATACTAGTGTGGAATATAACTTGATCATTAGTCGCAGAACATAATCTTGCCTTGTATTATAAAGATTAATGATCAATCTTATGACTGGTATCAATCATAAGTCAATGGTCAACAGTATACTAAACCAGTTTACGATCAAGTGTAACTCTTTATAACATCGGGCTCAGATATGACAGTCTGTTTGACTAAGTCATTGTTAACTTTACTTCACACAATGATCTGCCATTACAAATAATGGGTAGGAAATATTTTATGAGAAGTTTGTGGATTAATCAGTTACACAAACTGAAGTAATTTTCAAATTCTGCTGTATAGAATGTAAAGAAAGCTTCTTTGCTATCAATTATTAAACCAAAGTAGATTCTGTATGAATGTTCTTACCAAACACATCTTGAAAACATTGCAAAGTCAATTTTCATTTTGTCATTGATAATTTCCTGCATACCATGAAATTGTGTCCATTTCTCTATCCTCCTCATAGCTACGGCAACCGAGATGTCTCACTACTCGCGACGCAAGGTCACCTCTGTGTCTGCCAGAACCTTGCCACCATTGGAGCCTGGTGTGAGGGCCATTCGACCATTCAACTATGCCGGTCAGCCAGTTGACTTTGCTCTCAGTAAGTCACATGATCATTAACTCATTTCTTCTGGAAACTAAAATCACTCATATAGACTGTTTATGCCTCTGCAATGAAGTTGCTGGAGGCATCATGTTTTTGGGTTGTCCGTCTGTCCGTCTGTTACCGGTTCTCGTTACCGTGATAACTTAAGAACAGCTGATCGGATTTCGATGTAACTAGGACCAAGTATGTACTATGAGGCAACAATTAACCGATTAGAATTCGGCCTTGAAAGATCAAAGGTCGAAGGGACTAAAATATGTTTGATTTGGGCTCGTTACCACGATAACTTAAGAATGACTGGTTGGATATAAAAAAAGAACTTGGCTGAAGTATATATTATAAGGCACTGATGAACTGATTACATTTCAGAGTTCAAAGGTCAAAGTTCAAGAGGCCTAATACATGTCTGATTTGGACTCTTTACCACGATAAATTAAGAACAGCTGGTCAGATTTTGATGTAACTTGGGTGAAGCAGGTATTGTAAGGTCTGATTTGGTCTTGTTACCTTGGTAACTTACAAATTTCTGATCAAATAGGGTACATGCATGCATAAGGCTTTTCAATCAAATTGGGTGGGAGTGCCAACTGCAGAGACATATCGTTACGACGCTGCGCAACTTTTCGTACATGCATGCAACCTCAAAATTGCTCAAAAACGTGATTTTGTGTACAAAATCAATGCAAATTGTTTTTTCAGCCAAAAATTATAAATGTCTGATTATTTTTACTTTAACTGGTAGAAATGGATTTATTCTATGCTGTTTATGATCGCAAAAAAGTCCCCAACAAAGATCATCCAAAAAACAATAAAAAACAAAAGGTCGAAAAAACAACGAAATACATAAGAAATTCACAAAACAATAAAATACATAAGAAATTAATTCTGATTCAGCAAGTTTTTTGTAGGTAATTGTCAGATATGTCAGAAAGAATATTTTCACCAAAACTTAGCATTCTACAAGCTATTTAAGTGAGTTATAGGCAAAAATATGATTTTATTCATAAATTTGCATAATTAATTATTAAAAAATATAAAATATGTATTTTTTGAAAATGTAATGATACAGTCTTCTAGATTACATCCAGCTCTATGCGCGTGCAAATTTTTGCGGCGATCGCGTGATCTGCGGCGGAGATCTTGGGGGGGGGGCCCATAATGCCCCCCCCCCAATAGCCCGGATCTTTAAGGGTTAATGGCATGTAGTAATCTTCCAAGCAGGGGTTCAATTTGTTTAATTTCAATATTTTGGGGGAGCCTGTAATTGGACTAACTGGGTGAGTGACTCAACCTGCTTATTGAATGTGTCCCTTAGCGAAACCAAAATAAAAATTAGCAAGGTTTTTTCAAAATTGTTTACAAATGATTGATTACAGTATGCTATAGGGCCGTAGTAGTAATCACTCAAGAATTATTCGTATGTCTGAACAGATGCCGATTTGGAATAAATCATGCATGATAATTCTCCCTATCGCATATAGCTGATATCAAGCGATATCACCTCGCGATACCGATATCTGATCAATTGCTCTTGGGATGTATACTTCCAGACTTCCAGTTCCGGTAAATCGCACAGTCGAATGCACACACCATGTCATTTCGAACCCCGTCAAAATTTGTAATATCAATACCTTATACCCGAGCAAACATGAATTGACGTGATGAACAATTTTGGAGAATGTTCGTGTCGCAATTAAAGGACTTTCTTGGTGAAAGAAGTGTTCTTACGACCGGTAAACGAAGGAATCAACTCAAAACTCTCGCCAGGAAAGCTGCGAATGTTTACCCCATGAGAGAGAGGAATGCGACCACGCGCACGCCGAGTCGGAACGTGAACGCCGGCATGTGAGGACTGCCGATGGCTCCATTCATGGCCTAAATTGAAGGGTTGTTGTATAAACGAAGGACTTGAAAGAAAAATATTATTTGCGAGATTATAAAAAAGATTTTGACACAATCCACCAGTATTTTAGCATGCAATGTGTATCGTGCTTGCTTAAAACCGGAAGTTTATGTCCCAAGAATAAAGGGTCGAAAAATTAGAGCGCCACATATGTTCAGATTTAGAGAGCTATATGCGATAGGGAGAATTGCATTTTTGCTCCACTATTTTACTTGTTTTGAGTTTATCATATTAAAGTACTTTTGTCTTATGACAGAATTAGTACAGTCATATAATTTATCTTCTGCAAATGCCTTACAGGTCCATTGTCCACACCCGACCAGACGGCTTCTGAGAAACCGTCAAGTCCATATTCCGGTCGAGCCTCGACGGTATACGTCACCGTGCCCTCGCAGCTGTCGGATCATTCACCTCCCTTGTCACCCACCAACTACGACCGCACCCCCGTGCCGCCAATCACGAGACAAAGCTCCGCCCATTACTCCAGCATTTCAACTGCCCCTAGTGATGACTTTGTGAGTATCTCTTACAATGATGCCCATTCCAGAATTCTTATTTTTCTAATGTAATGTTATGGGTTATTATTTGTAATCTAGGGCCTGTGGATGGACAATAACAGTATGAAAAATGCCACTGAGAACCACATTTTAAATAATCTTTCAATTAAAATCATCAATGTAATTCAGGATTTTTTTTTTCTTAAATCATGATTGAAATCACTTTATTTCACAAATGGACATAATTGAATCATTTCAAATTGAGGGTAGAAAACTTCACTCCAGCCAAAAATGGTCATTGTATGACAGTGGTTTCACAAGATAACAACACATCAACACATTGTTTTAAATGAATAATTAAAAGGAAATAAAAAGCATGAATATAAAAGTAATATTTTTTATTATTTTTGTAATAAAAAATTCTGTAGTTCTCTCCTTTTGACTTTATGAATTAATAACTTGGCTACATGCTGTTGTATGACAACATGAAATATCTGTAACTTTCCCTGGTAAGACCTGGTACACCTGAAACTACTAATAAAAACTTGTCATTATGGTTCTCATTCCCCATTAACTTAACACAACCAATATTTATCTTCAGTCAGTTTCATCCCATATCATTCATATGTTATGATTTTTCTGTCCATTACGACGTGCAGCCGGAGTTACATTGGGTTGATTTTGAGGTAAAACGTTGTACATTTTAACTATTATCACCATGCACAGCACCTTTGTTGCACATGCATTTTGTGATGTCAAATTCACATTACCAGAAATATGCAAGAACTGCACTTGTGTGCTATATCACCTGTGTGTATTTATTTATTTATTTATTTATCTATTTATTTATTTATTTATTTATTTATTTATTTATTTATTTATTTATTTATTTATTTATTTATTCATTGATTGATTGATTTATTCATTTATTTATTTATTTATTTGTTTGTTTGGTTTTTATCTATTTATTTTTCATTTATAAAGTTAGGTATTAATTATTTATTCATTTATCTATGGCTTTATTTGTTCATTTATTCAATCATGCATTTGCTTTTTTTTTACCTATTTATTATCCATTTATTGATGTAATTATTTATTCATTAATTTATAGATTATCAACTTATTTATCTATATACATGTATTTAGATTTTCATTCAGATTCTTTTTCATAGGAGGGGGTGGGCAATGGGCTACTACTTTGTGGAGGGTTAGTGGTACAATGCAATGGAAAATGATTTTTTTTTCCTGTGGAACCATAGCAAACATTGACTTAATGGTCAAAAGCTAGGAATGAGCCGTAACTGCTAGACTTTCGACATTTCTTTGAGTCAGGGATAAATTAAATCAGTCATGAGACTTAATTTGAGCACATATAACCATCACTTTGCTGTGGCTTATGTAACAAAGTGCACTGGCTTTGTATAAAAACAGGACTGCTACCTTTATTTGTGTTTCTTCATTTTGCTCATATAAATAAATAATGTTTGTGTGACACCAGGCATTGATATTTTTAGAGGTAAAGGCCACCGTACTCGACACATTTTTACTTACAAACCAAACTTGCAACTTGTAGTGTGACATCAGTCTTCTTAAAATTTGCCTGTCAATAGACAATCAGATGGCTAGTTGTAAGGCCAGTCATAAAGATTTGACATGATGGTTCTTGCCAATTTCTTCCTGCCGACTGGTCTTCCAATTGGCTGCCAATTGGTTAACTTTAATAATAGCGACATTATACCTCAAGCCTTCCAAAGTCAGATCATAAGTAACTTGTAGTGTTCAGTGGCATGTATATGAAACAGCATTCATGGCACAAAACCGTACATGTGTATCCGTAAAGCTCTTAAATTTGCTTTTATAATAACCTCACTTATGCTATTATTTCCATTTGTGCAAAATCATAGGCAGTAATTTAAAGAAAGGTAAAAATCCTGTGAAATTTATCTAGGCATCAGAAGGGGTGGGGATGGGGGTAGCAGGTGTACTGTAATCTGGCAAAATGTCCAGCAGTATACCTCATAAAAGATATTAGATACTTCAGTGCAGGGATGTTTGGTAATGGATTTGGATCCCTCCTATCCATCCCAAACCTGTCTTGTGAGAAGTGCCTCAGAAGTATTAAGCTGCTGTCATGATTTTTGTAAATTATTGTCAAGCAAATGCGCTAAATTGTTATACCAGCCAAATTCCATAAGAGCATGTATCGTATACATGTTTAAGTTGTATTTCCCTTAACTGTATTATTTTATTGTTCTGTAGTGTCTCACAAAGTGTTTCACTTAATAATCATGGCTACTTTCATTTCAGAGGCAAAATCCATATAAAAAGCTGTTATTTACAAATTGCAAATGTAATTTTATATTTTAGTGTTGTTGATATTTTTAATATTTCTACTTAACAAAGGTTTTTCGGTACGGTTACCCGACCGGGCACCGACCTACAAAAGTAAACCCGGTTATGAAGCTGTCTTTGCAGTTGTTGCGAAGTGTATGTGTACGAAGTTCATATAAAGTTCATCTCACTCAGCTCTCAAGTGCAGTTGGTATATTATGGAAGGTCATTAGGACTTACTGGGAGAGAAAGTTTGATGTCTATGCAGTATTTGGAATACAAAGTACATGTATGCAATACGTCAGTCTGTGGGGGGGGGGGGGGCAAGGTTTAATGGTGAGTCTTATCAATTTTGAGAGGAAGGAACATAAATCTGCTCAAAGTTTATAGAATAAACGTCGGCCAAGCCATCAACCGGTATATTTATTCCAAGATAACTAAGATTATCAGCAATCCATTCTACATCCATATGTCTACACAATGTTTGTGCAAAGTTGCCGAACCGAACAATTTTGCTTTGTACATAATTTTCAAACGAATTTCGAAAAGTGGCCAAAATATCAAACAATTTGAAAGATTTTGCTCAGTGCAGCAAGGATATAAGGTACTCGCGGTATTGGCTTATTGCGAACTCATTTCTTTTAAATGTATACCTGTACCTGAGTACTTGTCTTAACGATATCCCGAGTATTTCAGCTGCGATCAAAAATAATACGAGAACAGTGGTGCACTTGGCGCTGACCACCCCTGTAAAGCAAACACAGAGACAAGTATGCCATTGTTATAACACAACTTTCAATATTTGTATAATAATTTTTACTAAAGCGACATAAACGATTTCCCAAACCAAACCTTTCAAGGCAATATCTACAAAATATCGCATTCAAATCAGAGTCAAAAGCTTTTCGAAATCAATAGAGAAAACGATACATTAATAAATTTTTTGCATAAATTGATCATATCTAAAAACAGACGGATATTTTCACCAATATATCTATTTTGAAGAAAACCGGTCTGATCTTCATGAATAATGAAAGGGAGAGTCTTTTTCAGTCTAGATGCCAAAATCTTGTAATCAGTATTTAGGAGAGATATCGGGCGCCAGTTTTTCAAATAAAAATATCTTTATCTTTTTTTGGTAAAAGAGTTATTACTCCCCTTTTCATCAAGGGAGTTAATTCACCATTATTGTAACACGTATTAAACACATAACAAAGGATTTCTTTTATGTCTTCCCAAAAAATTTGTAAAAGTTCACTAAGTCATAACATTCCTTTTTCAAAAATAGGCCCCTTCGCATAGTAAACATAAATCATGGGAAATAGTAGGGATATTTAGGTGGTCTAAAGGAACATAAATCTGTTTAAGTAGTTTTTTCCCCTTGTGAACTTAAGTACATAAGGTAGTCTTGCAAGTACATGCTCACACGATTAAAGTCGTCATTTGTCAATGGGGATTATCGGAATCAACAACGAATACAAATATTATGACAGGCAATCTGTTGTTTTAGGTTATTCGAAACCGTTCAGATATTGATGTTCGGTTTCCAGGTAGTAAAATAACCTAGATGATACAACACTATTCTTAACTGCTCCATTTATCCTGAAGTGATTATGGATTGGGGGTTTTGTAATTTATTTATTGCTATATACCCCAACTCTATTGGTTAGTTGGTTGGTTGGTTCGTTCCTGTCATGTCTGACAGCTCACGACTCCTGAGATGTGGTGCCATGCGTGACGATCCTGAGCAAGGGCGTAGATCCTGCCTGTAGACAGTCGGGTTACAATTTTAATTATGAAAGGTTTGCAGAGAGAATTTAAGATGCAGAATAAATTTGCTGTTCATCTCTTTATTATCAAATTAATGATAAATAAGATCAAATGCTTGATCTGTAATTTTTTAATGACTCAGAAAAAGATTTTGGTAGAGTCGTAGGGGTAAAAGGTCAAGGGTCAAAGGTCAATGAACTTTGTCCCCAAATGTCATTTTCTGGCTATAAGTTCAGGAAGAAGTGCTCACTGTTGATGTAATATGGTGGTTAGGTTCAAAACCAAAAGGCAAATATTTTGGTAGAGTCACAGGGGTCAAAGGTGAGGGTCAAGGGTCAAAGGTCTAGGAACTTTGTCCTAAAGATTGACCCTGTTGGGTCAATCTTTTTCTGAGTCATTAAAAAATTACAGATCAAGCATTTGATCTTATTTATCATTAATTTGATAATACAGAGATGAACAGCAAATTTATTCTGCAATTTTAATTTTGTCGAACCATCTGCTCTATACAGTTTCTTAATTTTTATGCCTCTGCCCCTTAAGGGAGCCGGAGGCATTATGTTTTTGGGTTGTACATCCGTGCATCCGCACTTTCTTGTGAACAAGATTACTGAAGTACCGCTGAAGGGATTTAATGATACTTGGACCAAGGATGGACCACTAGGCAAGGATGAATTGATAAGATTTTGGGACAAATCCGTCAAGGGTCAAAGGTCAAAGGTCGATGAACTTTGTCCCAAAATGCCATTTTCTGCCTATAACTCCAATAAGGAGTGCTCACTGTGGCTATAATTTGGTATTTACGTTAAGAAACAAAAGACAAATATTTTGGTAGAGTCGTAGGGGTAAAAGGTCAAGGGTCAAAGGTCAATGAACTTTGTCCCCAAATGTCATTTTCTGCCTATAACTTCAGTTAGGAGTGCTCACTGTTGATGTAGTTTGGTGGTTAAGTTCAAAACCAACAGACAAATATTTTGGTAGAGTCACAGGGTCAAAGGTCAGGGTCATGGGTCAAAGGTCAATGAACTCTGTGCCAAACCTATAACTTCAGTTAGGAGTGCTTACTGTTGATATAATTAGGTTAGCTGCTACATAGTGGGCGGAGGCATACCCATTGACTGTGCGCAGTCGAACTTCTCTAGTTTAAAATTAAATTTGGGAATGTAAGAGAAAATTAATCAATGACTTCATGAACTGTTACTACTTTCGAGTTTTACTTACTAATTATGATTTCTCATACATTTGCAGAATACCATTCATGGCGTTTCTCCACTGGACTCTTCTCACATACTCAAAGCCCCGTATGGAACCCCGGCCGTCATGAAGCAAGGCACCTTCAGCAGAGAAAACACCGGTTTAACCAGAACCACCACTTCAAGTGGCAAAGCTGATATGGAGCGTCTACAGAACAATGTTGGTACTGGAGTTGCCATGGAAACACCATCAGTGGATCCCACTTTGCAAACGATACATGAAGGTGTGGTAGACAACAGTCAACAGAGAGACATTAACGTGGCCAGCACGGATACATCGATACTTGCCACGCCCATGAAACCACCGGAATCAACGGCTTCTCCATACGACGCATCGACAAGCGTCATGGCGCAGGCGTCGGACAAAGCCATGGGGTCGCCCGTTCCACTCATGAGCCCTCATCCGCCAACCACCACGCCTGAGGTCTGGCCCATGATCGATGAGAGGGACTACATGAAATCGCCCGATCGCAAAATCGAGAGGTTATCCAGCAAGAAGATGGAGATGATCCTTGCTCCCGTCGCTCCTCCACCGTCTCCGGAACCGTCGATGGTGGATGTCGATTACGATATTCAGGAGGTTGCCAATAAGAGTACTGCCGCTTCCTTGACACCGCTCGCAAGAGGGAGGAGGAGGAGGGAGATCTTGTGGGAAGAGATGAGGATCTGTTTGGCTGGAGAAGAACCAGATAGGACTGGCACCAGGAGTAGGGGATATCTTGGAGATGATGAGGACTTTGGGGAGAATGGTGAGGAAGAAGGTAGAATCAAAACTGCTGAAACAAATAACGTTAACGGCCGCGTTCTGGAGAGGATTCCAGATGTGGAAGAGGAAAGGACGGAAGATGTAGATGATGAAAGAGAGCGTCAAGAGCAGACCAATAAAGATGAGGATGCCGAAGAGCAGATTGATGAAAGTCAAGAGTTGAGAGAATCAGCAGAAGCAGAAAATGAACTGACCAATATTGCAGAAGATGAAGAAGTTAGTCGAAATGTTGAACAAGCTGATGGGGAGGAGGAGGTAATTGATCAACACACTGAACAAGTTGATGGACCTGAGGTAGTAACTCAAACAACTGAAGAAATTACCAAAGATGAGAATGACTTGAAAGTAACAAAAGAAGATCAGGAAGAGGATGTTGATGATGTGCAGAATGATGATGATGCACAGGAAGAACCTATCAATAACAAAACAGAGGAGGAAAGCACTGATGGAGGAGAATGCAGTGTTCCTAAAGAAAACAATAATGACTAAGACTGCCTGTTTTTTTTTTATGTTTTTTCCCCTAGTTGGTTATTATGATTTTTTTAATGTGAAACTAAATGTCCAAGATCCAAGATGTTCTGTGCCAGTTGCAAATCAGAGAAGCAGAACAATCTCATTAGAGAAATGTGTGTTTCTATGTGTAACACACAAATAGATATACAGCCTCCTCCCCACACACGTGTACACACCCCCACACCCCCACAAAGCTCACATTCATGCACAAACATGCATATACTCTGTTATAATGTGTAATTATTATTAGTATATTCATGTTTCTGATCTTGTTATAAACAAGCTGTGAAAACTTTGTATCAAAACAAACATATTATTTGTTATTATGTACAAATAAGATAATTTGTCAGTTAAACAAAGGAGGAGCCAGAGTGTTAGTTTTGATTATCAAGTATCTGCTTTTTGTAAAAGGATAGGGTTATCACCACACCTGGATTAAAATGATATTGTAACAATATGTGCCGAATATTGACCTTGAAAATATGAGTTTGGAACCCACTGGTTTTCAATTATTCTTTGCTTGTGGAAAATGATTGCAAATTCTGTGTACTATTGTGGAATCTGCTGTTTACAGTGTTTACATTATGAATTGTGTAACTCGCAAAGTCATTTATAAACTTCAAAACTCTGTATCAATATGATAATTGGCTCTAAAGCCTGTCTAAAAAAAATGTGCAAGTGAAAAGTGCCCTCTTTGGCAATTAGAAAATACTATTGTGACTTGATTCTTACATCACCGTCTACAGTGCAGTCTTATCTGCTTTCAAATACTTTTTGTTCTGTTCAGTTTGCTTGTTTTAATTTTGAGATGTGTTTAATTATCAACGAAAGAGAAGAAGGCTGTATGGTTTGTTAATGATATCATCAAGTTTATCAAGAGTTCCTTCCTAAAATTAAATGTATGAAAACCCTTTTGTGCAACTTTTTAGAAAATTGAATAGAATATTATCCAAATACCTGTACAGTACACTTAATAACAGAACATTAATTTCTAGGATTTGAAATGATTATGTAACAATTGCTGAGTATGTAATTGTTTTGATATTGAAGGTGTGAATCGTGTGATGCTATCACTGATTTATGTTTACAGCTCTCTTCCCAAGTAAAGTGGCACAATTGTGATTTTACCCTTTTGTTGTTGATTAAATCTCGAGCAGATTCAGTGGAACAAATGGCACTTGAGAGCTGAGTCAGGTAGACGTTTGATGTAAGCATCTTGTCACAACAGTATATCTTAATTACCAAAGAGGACGCTTTTCACTTGCACAATTTTTTAAAGACAGGTTGTATATGTCACGACTGCCAAAGTTACAAAACATTAGTGGTATATTGTGTGTGTGTGTGTGTGTGAGTGTGTGTGTGTGTGTGTGTGTGTGTGTGTGTGTGTGTGTGTGTGTGTGTGTGTGTGTGTGTGTGTGTGTGTGTGTGTGTGTGTGTGTGTGTGTGTGTGTGTGTGTGTGTGTGTGTGTGTGTGTGTGTGTGTGTGTATATACATTCTGACACATTATGAGCAGTTTGTTGTTTAGTTTTGATATATGTGATATTCATACACAAATCAACCATGCTCACAAGTGCATACCACCAAATAGAAAAAGGGATAGTTTGCAGTACTCTTTAATAAAAGTGTGTGTGATGAATGATATATTTTGATACAAATCAGATCTATGCAATTGTATCTGGAAGAATGAATATATGATATGCCATTAGGAAAAAAAATCCTTTCAGCTATTAAACATGTTATCTTCATACCCTTATATTCTTTGACATATTTATAATGTAGGCAATGCAGCGATTGGATATGCAAAGCAATGTAGTACAGGTTAGTAAAAAAAAATTGCATGGTATGTATTCTTTATGAAAAAAGAAAGTATTTCACAGATGAATTGAATGTACTGGTGGTATATTTTCTTTGCCATGGTCGAAATTACATCATGCAGAATACTTGTATTTCTAAGTACTGTATCAGTATAAACCTTGTCAGTGCCATTACTGTACCTATTGGTTCGGATAACAATGTATGCCGTCCATATAAATTTATAGTTTTGTAATTAAGAAAGATTGGAATTGATATCGACTGTGACTGTAGTGCACACATTTTATACATATGTAATATATTTATGATAATTGTGGTTTGTATATTTTAAGTATTAAATTTTATCAAATGCATACAAAATCCAAACATATATTTCAGCTCAGTGTTTGTCTGTGGTTATTGGATAAGAAAGTGATCATGAAAAAGTGGGGGGAAGGAGCAGTGGGGAGTAGTTCATATGACGACCTGTATAAATATATATGTGTGTAAGTGTGTGTATGTTGTGTGTGTGTGTGTGTGTGTATGTGTGTGTGTGTGTGCGCACATGTAATCATCAACTTCTGGGGAAAATCATGTGTTTTTAACAAAAAAACGTGGACATTTGACAACCGGGGACGTCCCCGGTCCGAATAACTATGCCAATCAATTCCTCGTGCATATTTTGGAAAAAGTCCACTTTGGGTCAGTTAAAGATTGGGTTAGGGATTGCAAGTCCATTACTTCCCTTCATTATCAATACCAAACGGTAGTTTAGTACTTACAAATGGTGTGTTGACAGTTTGAGATCCATACGTCATGAATTTGTTGTTTTATGAGAAAAAACTAATAACAACATGTTACCAGAATGTTGTTCTTTCTGTGAGTTTCAATTTTGCTCAAAATGCGAATCGCGGTTACTGTGCACCGTAGCAAGACGAGCGGAGCGCTCTGATTGGTCAATCGGCTATCCCCTGCGCGACCTTTGGCTTACGGCTGATCGGACGCATTTTGGAACGGCAGCGTGCACGTTTGATGTCTGCGGATTTTTTAAATTTGCTCCTGAGCAAATGGAAAAAGGATGAAAGTTTAACCGTCGCAATTTTAACAAAACTCTAATTTTTACCCCCCAAGTCTCTATTGAGAGGTGTTTATTCATATTAATCTTCACATTGGATATGCATTTCAAGCTGATTTGATTCATATAGATGTTTTTTGACGTGGAAAAAACAAATGCAATAACCCAATCTTTAAAGCTCCAGTTCGTGTGTTATGTAGGGGGTAGGTTAGTGTCCCAGTTAGCGCGGGTTATTGCTCGACATTTGTGTTCATTGTGTCCGAAAAGGGGCGGGAATAGGGCCGCGGTTAGTGATAAGTTCAAGTTTCGAGTGTACAAATTGCAGCACACGTCCCCACTCTTGGCGGTAAAAGTTAAGTAGGTCCCGCACATTTTACACACCACAATGTAGCCTAATGCGTGTTTGTATGTGTATGGTTGCGTGTGTTTTTGTGTGTCTTTGTCTGTGTGTGTTTGCTCTAAAGTAGCTTTATGTTTGTGCTCTGAAATGGCTTTATTTGTGGGTACAGAAAACAATAACAGTGCAATAAACTTGCTTTATTCGGTTAAAGACCCAATGCGTGACCCGTGAACTGGGTTGTGGCCCGGGGGGGGGGGCACTTCGAACTTACAAAGTGATAACCTATGTGCCGCACCGAAATCGTAAATCGGGGGCTCTTGCGGGGGGCTCTGGAACGGGCTTGAGCGAAAAATGGGGGTCTCTGGAACTGGAGCTAAGGCTTCAGAAAACCTCAAAATGCTATGCCCTGGAACTGCACAGCCGCGAAGCTCCGGCGCGCCGTTGGCGCGCCATGCTGAAAGGCCAATGCTCTGGCTTCGCGGCGCGGCCGTGCGAAAAATCAGAAGCGAAACGGCAAATTTGGGGGTCTCTGGAACTGCAAAATCAAAATTTTTCTGTGACTTCTGAAATTGAGATGCTCTGGAACGGAAATTTGGGCTGAAAATGGGGGTCTCAACTGCGGCACATACGTATCACACAATTATACTAAGTGCTCCCCCCCCCCCCCGGGGTTCGTGGGCTACATAGATCATTAAGAGAGAAAGAAGGTGTAGCCCACAGATCAATGCGAGTCTGCTCTCAAAGGGAAATATCAGGATCATAGTAAATTGGTTTAAATGGAAGCAGAAAATTAGAGAATATATGCACAGTGAAAGTTTGAGTGACACTGGGCAAATTTAAGGTTATATTATCAGGCTTTCAAGCGCTCCTACTTTTTTTTACACTCCTCCTACTTATCCTACTTTTTTCCCCAAAACTCCTACTTTCTCCTACTTTTTTGTAAAAACCCCGCGGAAAAAAATGCTATTGATCATATAAAATGCTGGAGTAGTGAATAGTCATTTCAGGTATTCACAGAAAGTATGACTCATCAGCACAAGAAAGGGTTCTCAACCAGCCAGAGTCTGCATATAACCAAGTTCAACCACACTACGTTGCATTTGGATTACTACATGGATGGGAACTCTCCTACTCAAACGCATTGCATGATGGACTTTTGGACTAGTAAACAAAATCAAAACCCCGTGCATGTCCTACTTTTCTCCTACTTTTAGCTCTTTATATATCCTACTTATGTATCCTCTTTATATCCTACTTTTCTCCTACTTTTTCTCTATGGTCCACTTGAAAGCCTGTGTTATTGTAAATTCTTATAGTCGGTAAAGATTGGCAACACTATACGAGTATAACCAACCCTCCCATTTTGGGGCAAACAAAATATTCCTAAACTTTAATTTTCATTGAAGAAACATTTTCTCTATCTTTGTATTCTACATGTGTTCAGACTTACACCATTTTTCCATGATTGTTTAAAGTGTGTTTAGGCATAAACATTCAACATAAAATTCAATGTTATTTGATACCAGCCTACAAATAGAAAGTTGCTCAAAGTAGATGTCCAGCCCTTCAACTTGTCCTACTTGTCCTACTTTTTCCAACTTTTTTTTTTAGTGATGATCATAATTTTCCTATTTCCCCCTAAAAATCCTTATTCTCCTACTAAATTGCGATAGGTTCTGGGATATAGTTTTTGTTTGGAGTTGAGTATTCTTTACAGGTTGTTGGTAAGAGTACTAAAACTACCAGCATCACCTGTGTGTGAAGGAAAAATTCATTTCCGATTATCTCCGCTTTCTTTTTTTTTTACCAATCTTAGATTTTTTTTTCTGTGTATTCCGCATGTTTCCATTTTCGTTGGGGATACTTCAAACATCATTCCTCCTACTCTGGTGGACTGAATCCTTTTTTTTATTATTATTATAATTGTATGTTTTATTGAATTATATGCAATCAAAATATATACAAGTAATCAACAATGATTGGAAAAGTAAAATGGGGGGGGGGGAAAGAAAAAAAAAGAGGGACGACAAAAAGTTTATATTACATCGAAATACATGTTACAAAATTTTAAAAAAGGTCCAAAGCCACCGAGAACGTTAACCAATTGTGTAAAAGGGGCAGAGAAAATTCTTCCCTGGCGAAGGTCACCAAAATCAGGGCAAGGTGGACTGAATCCTATAAAGCAACTTCGTATGAGCCCGGGAATTCCCCTTTATTAATACATGTATAGATACTAACATGTTCAAATTTTACAATTCAGAATGTGCATATTTTTTAAACAAAAGGTTACACCTGAAGGCTCTCACCCGAGGCTTGCTCGACAAAACAACGATAATGTATGCCCGGGGGGGGGGGGGTACTCAGATTTGGTTCTGACGGGGGTGTGCCGCTGAAGTCGAATAACCCGACCCTTTTTAAGGGTCATTTTGGCGAAATATGTTACCTATTATTAAGGGTTTTTATTAAGAAAAATGACATTTTTGTACATTTTAGCGATGAAATAGGCGAAAATATCTACTCGTAAAATTTCAAAATCATGACCTATGTTTAAGGATTTTTCCCCATAAACCACATGTTTAAGAATTTTTACCCCAGAAACCATACCCATGTTTAAGGATTTTTTTTTGCGAAAAGGTCACCTATTAGAGCGAACACTCGACGGTTTAACCATTATTTTTTTTTTTTTTTATTTTTTTTATTTTTTTACTAGGCAAGTACCCCCCCACCCCCCCCCGGGAATGTATTGTCCGGATGACAGTGCAAAGTGTATGTATTCATTAGACAAATATGAAAAAAAGAAAACTAGCTCATCACTTTATCTTAGGAGAGAAAACCATCCATAATATAAAACAGTATTAAAACCAACATCTAACACTTACAAAACATCGGGCCATTCGGTCACAGACATATTTTGTTTTGGGCAAAAAGAACGTATAGGCCTATAGTTTACGGCCACGCGCACACTACGCGATTTCCGTCGCAACAGACTTACCGATGCATCTGAAATAAATCAACGTGTACGAAATATAAGCTGTTTTTTTTTATTTCGTGTAATCCAAGTCGTGAGTCGTGCGACGGAAAATCGTATAGTGTGCGGTGGTCTTTACACTTTGCTTAATCAGTGATTATTAAGCAGTTAGTTATTCACTTCTTAGTTTCAAAGTCTTAAGGTCAAAATTATGAAAGGAACGTATATAGCAAAAATTGGACAGAAATTTCAGATTTTATTGAAAGGTGAAGGTGCGCGTTCATGATTGATGACGCCCTACTTCTCTGAATAAGGTTATTCCTTTTCTTTTTCTCTTTTTTTTGTATTAGTTTATTAATCAACAGGATGAAATTCTTTGTAAGTTAAAGGGCAGTGACAAGATAGGGAGAAGTCATAATGCCTGAAGAACCTGGGGACATTTTTATTACAAACCGTGGACACCCGCGCATATGCGCATGCTTGTCTGCTTGTACAAAATAAAACGCGTAAAGATGTTTTTTTCATATAAACACAACAACAAAAAGTAACTACCCCCTTTTTCAAAATGCTATAACTTTATAAAAGAACAATAATTGTGAGCAAAATAATTTGGCAAGGGTGTTTCTGCACTAATTGACTAAATTTTGTGTGAAAATGTGGTTGATCCATTAAGTCATGCATGAGTGAGCACATATTAAATGTAAAAATGTCACTTTTCAAAAGTCACAAGGGTCATTTGGGGGGATTTTTGATGAAGGATTTTAACAAATTCTGTTTCTGGTGAATGATTAATTACTATTTCTGTTAATCATCTATCGTTTGATCCCCGAATACCTCCTTTGACACTTTTGGCATATTTTATGCTTCGGTGAGCTCAATTTAAAAATGTCCACCATTTCTCAATTTTAAAATTGTAAAATCCATTAAGTTAATTGCAAAAATTGAAATCCGACATTTTTCAGCAAAATGTATCTTTACATGTTGTACGAACATAAGAGGTTGTAACCATGCCATGGTTAAGTGGGCACACTTCATAAATAAAGCAAAAAAATGTCATTATTTACCATTATTTTGGCATAAGAGATGACTCCTGTGACTTTTGAAAAGTGGCATTTTCACCTTTAATGCAAGCTCACTCATGCATGACCTGACAGATCAATCACATTTTCACACAGAAGTTAGCCAATGAGTATATAGAAACACCCTTGCCGAATAATTTTGCACAAACTTGTTGAAAAAGGGGGTAGTTACTTTTTTTGTTGTGTTTAGTTGGGCGATGTCACGGGGATGGTATCATGGGTATCAAAATCGCAGAAATCGGGGAGAAATGGGATACAACAGCTTGGGCGCTTGTATAGATATATTTTCCTAATCATGAAAAAATTAGGTATTATCCCCCGCTAATCCTTCAGCGGGAATTTGTCATCTCTATTCTCTAATCGTGCGGCGATTGAAATTTCCGAAGACAACTGACTTTATCAAATGTCTTTTGCGGAAGGCTCACTTGAAAACGGTATCTTTTTAGACTTTATATAGGCCCTAGTGGAGGAAAACATTGAAGGATTTTGAAAGTCCATGCACGAGCATGGTTTCCCGTTGTAATGACAGTGCCCCCTTCACCCCACTCCCCCCCCCCTCCACCACCACCTTTCCCTTGGGGGCTGAATTCTATGAGTTGAAACATATTGGCTTTAGGCAGAATATCCAGCCCGATATCCAGGCTGGATCGCGAAGTTTTTGTCTCTGAAATTGTTTACTTGAGAAGAATTCACTTGGACCAGTATTGAATCCCATATCCCATAAAACGTTACCGTAACTGCACAACAAAGACAAAATGC
>JZLH01S0315087.1:1055-13759 GCA_001188425.1 Eucidaris tribuloides
ATCCCGTCTGCTTACGTACTAATGAGTAAACCTGGCTCCTAAATGTGTTCGATCTTTAGTGGACATAAAATAACAATAATAGTCTAGCCTAAAAAAATAACAAAAATAGAAAGGAAAATCACATTGCAGTACTGAATTCACGCATTCATTTTCCAAAAAGGTTTCACTTCACGTCAGCTTAGAGTAAACATCAGGCCACGAATCGCCAAAGAAGAGCACATGAACTAGAAAAAAAATGCATTATATGCTTTAACATGTTAACGCGAAATGGGGCAAGGGGTAGTGGGCTCAAACAACTAGGAGGCGCAATTTGCTATCCCATGAGCGCATTAAATGAGATGCCAATGCCTTTCTGCAACAATATGTCGTCATTAAACATAATACCCAATTAATGCTCTCTGTATTGAATACATGTACGCGCCCCGGCGGGGCGAACAAGAAAGAAAATGATAAACACAGAATGAAATATAACAAAGAAAAATAAGATCACTCATCGACAATATATAAGATTAAAAGAAACGCGTCATTCAAATACAAGGCAGCATCATTTTGCAAAAGGGACATTTTCCAACTCCGCTTTCTTCTTTGCGGTGTGCTTTGGGGGCAATTCTCCCCTGGCGCCCTTCCGTTCGCCGCCCTTGCTCTACAGTCAGATATCAGATAGCTTGTTACTTCCAAAATGGGGCTTCCATATGTAAAACAGTGTCTTCTTTGTTTATGCCATGAAAGAAGAGAAACAAATCAAGAAACGTCATTGCATGGTAAAAACAAATACTATGGCAAAAAGGTTAATCTAACAGACTATACCCGGCGATTATCTCAGAACGCGGGTGCCTAAGTGGATAGATCAGAAGGTAGAGGTTTTCGAAAAGCCCCACCAGTCATACCAAAACTTAAAAAAAAATGGACCCTATCTGCTTCTAGCCACGCTCGCATCCATAACAGAGATAGCGGTAATAAAAACATATATGTTAAGTCAGAGCCCCGCTGGTAGAGAATCCTATTGACTTGATGCTACCCGAAAAATAAACATGTTATTATCATTTATAAGTATTTTGAAAAAGTGGTAATTTGTACCAGGCCATCCCCTCGGTCAAAAATGGAGGATATGCCACCTACTCCCAGAGATTACCGCCCGTGACTTGAAGAAATACAAATTCACATGAGGCAGTCTTTCGAACATATTTTAATCCTTTATTGATTGTCATTTAACGACAAAGCGCCGTTTTTGTAAACTAATTCGGCCTGAGCATAGTTTCAGTCTGCCAGAGTTTACCAGAAAAATCATAAGAATTGCTACCAGGGCTAAAGTGTCGAGAAAATCATAGCTGACTGAAAAGTGTGTGTGGTGTGTGTGTGGTGTGTGGTGTGCGTGTGTTGTTAGTGTGTGTGTTTGTGCTGGGTGTGTGTGTGTGTTGTGGGTGGTGTGTGGTGGTGGGTGGTGTGTTGGTGTGTTTTGTTTGTGTTGGTTTGTTGTGTGTTTGAATCCCTTCACCGGGACTAAGTAGGACACTCCACACAGATTGGAACGTTAGGAAAACGGGACGGCTCCCCACCCTCAAATGCCAAAATCAACGCAGATGGCGCAAAGCGCCTTAGAACAATGGCCCAAAATTTGGTGACCCCAACCTCCCCGTACTGGTGAATAACTCATACACATACACAAAAACGTCCCGATCGCATGTTGATCACGGAGAGTGTGTCCCGATTGCCTTGTAACGGAGTGCTGGTGTTGTTTTTACTGTCCCCGTTGGCGCAGTCTAGCACGTACACGTGTTTGTGTATGTGTGTGGCGGTGTGGTGTGTGTGTGGTTGTGTGTGTGTGTGTGTGTGTGGGTGTGTGCTGTGTGTGCTTGTGTTGTGGGTTGTGTATGTTGTGCGTGGTGTGTGTGTTGTGTGTGTGTGTGTGTGTGTGTGTGTGTTGGGTTGTGTGTTGTGTTGTTGGTGGTTGTGTGTTTGGTGTGTGCTGTGTGTTGTTGTGTGTGTGTGTGTGTTGTGTCCTGGTTGACCTTTTCACATTTAATTATTTAATTCCTCGATATACACGAAGAAGTAATCCCGTTGTTGATCAGTAATCGTCGTAAAATCCGAATATAAACACACACACACACACACACACACACACACACACACACACACACACACACACACACACACACACACACACACACACACACACACACACACACACACACACACACACACACACACACACACACACACACACACACAATTTTCAGTCAGCTATGATTTTCTACACGAAACTTTAGCCTGGTAGCCAATTTCTTTTATGATCTTATTCTGGTAAAACTCGGCAAGACTGGCCAACTCTGCCTTCAGGCGAAATTAGTTTGCAAAACTGGGTGTGTCAGTTAAAATGAACAAATCAATAAAAAGATAAAAATATGTCGAAAAGACTAGCCTCACTGCTGAATTGTAATATTCTTCAAGTCACGGGCGTAATCTCTGAGAGTGGTGGCATACATCCTCCCATTTTTGACCGAGGGGATGGCCTGTACAAACATACCCACTTTTCAAAATACTATAATGATAATAACATGTTATTTTTCCAGGGTAGCCACTTCAGTCAAATAGACTTCTCTACCAGCGGGCCCTGCTTAACATAAATGTTATTATTACCCTTCTCTGTTCTGGAATGCCGAGCGCCTGGCTAGAAAGCAGAAGGTACCATTTTTAAAAGTCTTTGGTATGACCTGGCTGGGGCTCGAACCCTCTACCTTCTGATCTATCCACTAGGCCACCACGCCGGTATGAGAATAATACGCCCGGCTATACAGTCTTAGATTAACCTTTTGCTATATTTGTTTTTACCAATGCAATGACTTTCCTTGATTTGTATTCATCTTCTCATTCAATGCATAAACAAAAGAAAAGACCACTGTTTTACATAATGGAAGCCCCATTTGGAAAAATTAACAACTCTGATATCTGACATGTAGACCAAGCGGCGGCGGAACCGGGGGGCCAGGGGGCGTGCCCCCCCCCCCCCCCAAAAAAAAAAACGGATTGGAAAAAATTGTCCTTTCAAAATGAAATGTGCCCTGTATGAAATGACGCTTTCTTTAATCTACTCATTTTTGTCGATGAAGGTGATTCTCTTTTATTATTGTTATATTTTCTTCATGTTTCATTCATTTTATTTCTTGTTCGCCCCGCCGGGGCGCGTACATGTATTCAGTACAGAGAAGACATAATTGGGTAAATTATGTTCAATGAACATCTTGTGCAGAAAAAGGGCATTGCATCTCATCTTAATGCCCTCATGGGGTAGCAAAATTAGGCCCTCCTATTGTTTGCCCCACTACCCCCTCCCCATTTCGCTTAAACATGTTAAAGGCAAATAATGCCATTTAAAATGTGCCTTCTTTTGGTTTGTACTCTAACTGAGTGAAGTGAGACCTTTTTGAAATGAGCGGATTCGTCACTGAAGGTGATTTTCTTTTATTTTTGTTATTTTTTAGGCCTACTTTATGTATTTTTGCCCCTGACGCACATTTTAGACCAAAGAGAATACTTTCAACGAAGAGGCACATTATGTGCCTAAAAGGGGCATTTGGCCTCTCACCTTAGTGCCCTCGGGGTGGCAAAAAGTGGGCCCTCTCCATCTTTTTCCTTGAAAACATGCTCTATTTTATGCCCTCTTCAAGCAATAAAAAGTGTCTTTCATGAGGGAACTTTTCAAAAGAAAATCACTCCTTAAGGAGAAGAATGCCCCCTTTTCTTTAATACTTCGCGTATTGGAAATGTGCATCATGAATGTGTAATTCATAACGAAACTACTTGTTTTATCATATCTGCCCTCCTTAAAGTGTTTGCTCATTGATTCTTATGGAACCGTATTGTGTTTTTCATCTGTTTAACACACTGCACAAAATTTTGAGATGTACACACTAAGAAATAAAGGCGCGTACAAGGTGCAACTTTGCGCAAATAGGCGCGGAGCAATTTCTGCCGCGGTATTCGAGCAAATCCGCACCTTTCACGGCTGAGCGCTCGCCCCACTCCATCATGTTTGCAAGTTTGCACCTTTTAGGTTCCCCTTTTTACCCCCAATAGACCGTAATGTATTCAAATTTATGGATGTTTTCTCTTCCGGAGCCTATTTCTTTCACCTGTTTCTATGAATACAATTTCAATACTGAAAATGCGACTTGCATATATACATTATTCTATTTTCTATATCGGACAAGCTCAGATAAGTTTTCAGGTTGTCAAGAACAACCTTTGTTTTAAAGGTATGCATGGAATCTGGATATATTACAAATACGGCATATAGGTTCAAGTTTGCACCTTAAAAGGGTGAAAATAATGCACCTTCGGCTTCAACACAATATAATTAGGTGAAAATAAACACCTTCACGGCCAGCGTGTTGGCCAAGTGGGTAGAGCGTCCGCCTCATGTGCGGAAGGTCGCAGGTTCGAGCCTCGTCAGCGTTATAATTATATGTACGAGTTTTTAAATATTTGTAAATGTTTATAAATTGCATTATCATGTAAATAATATAAATAACGCTCGAATGAACGTAAATTACGGTTCACACACACACACAGTTTCCAACAAAAAGAAGAAGACTTTAAAAAAAAAATTCTATGGTGCAATCCTGCACCTTTCAGGTGCAACTTTGCACCTTTCAGATGGTGAAAAGTGCCCTTTTTTGGCTTTGCCCCCAAACGAAAATGCGTTCCGCCGTTCCTGATGTTGACATCACGGTGTTCGAATGGTCAAATAAACACTCTAGAACACAAACCTTTAGTCAGTTACGTTGTCATTGTAAAATATGAACAAACAAAAATGGCGCATGAATTACTGTCATTGGCCAAAAATCCCAGGGAAAATTGGAATAGACCCTCTTAATTTCCACTTCTTTTAAAGCACGTATAGCAAGCATTTTTGTAGGATCATGTGGCTTAGATTTTTCTCTTTCAAATAAAAAAAAAATAAACGATGCCTTTAAGGTTTTGTCATGATATGCATTGTTGTGTAGGCCTATTTGTATATTTGTGATACAGCTCTAGCTGTTACATTCGTTATATGCCGCAGTCTAGGATAAATGGCAGATCACAGCCGGCGCGCTAGGATGATAAAAAGATATGCGCGCGCACTTCGCATAACGCGCATACTTGCGTCTTACATTATAACGTCATGCACGCGCAAATGTAAGTATATGCCATGCGCAACCAATGGCAACGTGAAAGTTTGAAGTTTTCATATATCGATCGCTTTCCCAGTTATACCATATCGTGATTATATTCCGATTAATTCATTAGAAATATTTGCGATCATCTCCTTTGAGATAAATTATATGACGAGGATAAATTGACTGACAAGATGGCAAAGAAACGTTCTCGAATTTCTCCCATTTCACAAGGACCCGGGGTCTCTGGTCTGGGGAACAATTTTGAGACCTCGGAATCCTGTTCTGACCTCACCCACCGCAAGAACGAGGTAGGTCTGTCATAAATATCTGAGAAATGAGTTATGCTTGATAATTTTATGAACGCCACAATATTTTAAACAATTATTCATCGTATACATAGGAAAAGCATATGATAGTATTTATTTATACTCCGGTTCACACTGTTCGCTTCTTGGCTTATTTTCAACAAATTATTCCAGTGCTGGCGTTAATTTTGGTATCCAAACTTTAATATTTTGACTGGGTTATTTTTTTATCTATTTTTTTTTACTAAGGACAGATTGTAGAGTAAGTACGATGATTTCATACCTCGTTATTTAAATAACGGAAGTAACTTTGGTGGAGCCTGTAAGAAATCTTTAAATGCCACAGCTAACAATTTCTCCACTGTACAACTACCACTGTTATTGATATATCTCTTCATCTTACTTTCATAGTATTCTCCTGCTCCTGGTACCGATCCTTATTATCATCACCATCCACTTCTTGTTCCTCTTCTTCTTCTTCTTCTTCTTCTTCTTCTTCTTCTTCTCTCTCTCTCTCTCTCTCTCTCTCTCTCTCTCTCTCTCTCTCTCTCTCTCTCTCCTTCTCTCCCTCTTCCTCTTCTCTTCCTTCCCTCCTCCTCCTCCTTCTTCTTCTACTTTCTTCTCTTTCCTCTTTCCCAACCGCCTCCTTCTTCTCCTTCCTTTTCCTTATTTGTTTTCTCCGCTTCTTCTTCATGTTTAAACATTATCATTCTTAACTTTCTTTTTTTTCCCTTGTACTCTTCTTACCCGAAATGGAAAAAAAAATCACATTTCTCTAGACTCATGGTCATCATCATCACCGCACCTCCTCCTCCATAGCAACCAAAATAATGAAAATCATTAACTGGTTCCACAAAATGTTTTTACGTTTGACTGCAAAAGAACCAAAATTCTTTTGACAATGAATAGGTCTATACTGCATGTAACTTTTGTAAGTCCATTTACATTTGTATGAATTAATTTTAGAATGAAGATACTCAGCTGTTTCAGATTCCGCATCCACCAGAGAGGCGTGATCATCAAGGAGAAACATCGCGGTCCGCATCAGATAGCAGGAGGCCCAAACCATCCAGGATTCCAGTGAGGAAAAGAACAACTCTTGTGGACAACCGTCGCAACCCAGGAGCATCTGCCTGCCATGATGTCTTGGATGAAGGGACGCACCTCTCCATCCCACCTGCTCATCAGCAATATCCGAATTCCCAAACTGACGTCAGGGAAAAGACAGATCGTCTCTCGATTGATGATGAGGCTTGTGTCTGGAGGAACAGCCCACCAAGATCTTCCTCAGCGCGTGGTCATCATACACCTAATCCTCCAAGCAGACAGGGTCAGCCATCAAAGAGGCCAGTTCTGGAGAGATTTGGTCGTCGTTTGGTTAAAACACATCATGGCCAATCAGATAATGACAGAAAGAAGCAGAAGTCAGTGTCTACTTCAGCTGTGAATAATAAGAGGAACCAAGCTTCCAGCGTACGTATTCTCAATTAAAATTTATGATGTTATTATTGATGAGAAAAACTGTTTTGATTGCACCCATCTTTTAAAATAACATATTGATGGGTAAAAAAAGGTCAGATTACTGTAAATGTAAAGACATCTGAAGAGGATTTTTAGGAGGGGACACATTTCTAGGGTTGTTTAGATAAAAGTTTGTTAAAATATTTCAATGCGCAGTGCAAATGCACCAGTTTATGCTTTTGCATGTACTAACGAAAAAAAAACATGTCACCAGCTTTGTTGTTAACGCTGCCTAACAATTTTGTAAAGTAGTTTCATAAACAAATTTATATTAATTTATTGCCCGTCAGCCATCAAAATGACGTCAACAATTCTTCACTCGACTGTGTTCTTACATCCCTAAGATAATCTGAATCATACGCGTACACAAGGGGGTGTTTGGGGTGTTCAAACACCCCCCTTTGGCAAAAGGGGGGTGTTTTAGGTGTTAAACACCCCCCTTTAGCAAAAGGGGGGTGTTCGAAAATTTTGACATTTTTTTTTCACTAACCCCAACCCCCCCCCCCCCCGGGAAAAATTTGTGACCTCTGATTTGGAATGAAAAAAAAATCACGTTTCGGCGGCGGCTGGGCTGACCGGGAAAAATTTTTGACCTCCGGATTTGGAATGAAAATTGTTTCACTTTTCGGCGGCTGGGCCTAGACCTAGGATTTGGCCGCAGATAAATACCGCCCCCCCCCCCTTTGCAAAATCCTGCGTACGCCTATGATCTGAATAGATAAATAAATGAGTAAATAAATAAGTAAATAAATAAGTAAATGAATGAATAGATAAACAAGTACATACATAAATCGGCAAACAAACAATATAAATAAACCGATCAATTCATGAGTGAACGGAATTTGAATATAATACAGTAATAATCCATTAATACAAACTATCAATAAATCAAGTTTACTTGGTACACATATGATTTTTCCATATAATTTTCACCCCCCCCCCTTTATTTGTTACCTACACACAGGCCTGCTTCAACCCCAAGAAACCACTTCCCTCGATCAGGAAGAATGAGAACAAGGTCAGTGGCAACAAAGCAGTATCGATAGCACAAGGTACTGGGATCGATCTTGTAAGGAGCCTTGAGGAGAGGGACCTACGTTCGATGGCTTCGGAGTTGGTGCTCATCAAGAAGAAGGCGAAGTTGAAAAGGGATGAGTTGTGGTTGAAGGTGAATGTGATAACTGGGCTTATTACGATTAGTTTATGTTAATGATTATGCTGACCCCTGAATACTCCGCAAGACATGGGGGTCTGCTAATAAGAGCTGATTTCCTTTTCGATAGAAGACAAATACCGGGTCTTGTGCCCGCGGCCCGGTGGAGGGGGTGCTCAGATTGGAGGGGGGTGTGTCGCTGAGAACTCAAAACTTATACCCACATCTAAGGTTCCTTTTTCCGTAAATAGGCACCCATGGATATTTCTTGAAAAAGTCGCCCTTCCCAGCGGCACATCCCCATATACCCAATATACGTGAGAACCCCCCCCCCCCCTCCGGGCTCTTGCGAATGACGAAATTGCCTAGTTGGAAGACCTCTATTACTGATGAGATGAATAAGAAGGAGAATGTTGTTAATGATAACAAGAAGCTTCAAAGCTCCTTGATGATAATGATGAAGAGGAGGCGGAGGACGATGAGGTGGAGGGTGATGATGGTGGTAATGATGATTGCGATGGAACTGATGAGGGCGACGATAGTGATTAATCATCATCATCATCATCATCATCATCATCATCATAACCACAATTATAATAATAATAATAATAATAATAATAATAATAATAATAATAATAACAATAATAATAATAATAATAATAATAATAATAATAATAATAATAATAATAATAATAATGATAATAATAATAATAATAAAACAATGAGAAGAAGAAGAAGAACAAGAACAAGAACAAGAACAAGAAGAACAAGAACAAGAACAAGAAGAACAAGAACAAGAAGAAGAAAAGGAAAAACAAGGAGGAGGAGAAGGAGGAGGAGGAGGAGAAGAAGAAGAAGAACAAGAACAAGAAGAACAAGAAGAACAAGAACAAGAAGATGAAGAAGAAGAAGAAGAAGGAGGAGCAGGAGCAGGAGGAGGAGCAGGAGAAGAAGGAGAACTTAGAAGAAAAAGAAGAAGAAGAAGAAGATGACGATGATGAAGGAAGGGAAGAAGAAGAACTTATAAGAAGAAGCAGGAGAAGGAGAGGAGGAGGAGGATGAGAAGAAGAACTTAGAAGAAGAAGAAAGAGGAGCAGAAGAAGAACTTAGAAGAAGAAGGAGGAGGAGGAGAAGAACTTATAAGAAGAAGAAGAAGTAGAAGAAGGAGCAGGAGCAGGAGGAGAAGAAGAAGAACGAAGAAGAAGAAGGAGCAGGAGCAGGAGCAGGAGGAGCGGGAGGAGAAGAAGAAGAAGAAGAAGAAGAAGAAGAAGAAGAAGAAGAAGAAGAAGAAGAATTGTGTTAGTGGTGAACAGAGTAACCAATGTGACCGTGGCAAGGTTCCCGGTGCGTTGCTTATGACTGTCTCAAATTGATCAGTGCAATCTGAGAATCATTCCTTTTCTTCGTGCATCATTAAATGATCGATCCTTCAAGTGATTAGATGTAAATCTTCGTGCTATGGTTAATCGTAACAGTGACTCTGATGCAGTGATTTTGAACGGATTTTGCTGCCTTCAACATACTGCGAAATGTTATATACAGTAGTAATGATCATTAAAAGATGTCGACAGTGTTGACAGTGATTGGTGTCGACAAACAGTAATGCGGTATGTATGAATAATAATAATAATATGATTATTATTATTATATGAAATGCTGATAAATGGTGTTGATACCGTCACTGTCTTTACGGATTTCTGTAAACTTGGCCTAATTTGTTTTTATCACTCGGACAGAACAACATATGGAGCAAGCCTTCAAAGCCGCTGCCTGATATCACTTCGGCCAATGAGCGTAGGTCATTAGCTGTTAGGCGCGGACCATCAGCCAATCAGCATGGTCAATCAGCCAATAAGCATGGATCATCAGCCAATGAGCAGGGATCGGAGAGGAGGGTCGTGTCAGACATCAAACGATCATCGAGTGGAGTCTCCTACACCCTGGCTCTGAATGACCACGACCGCATCCTCATGGAACCACCTGAACGACTGATAAGGATCAAGAGTCACGTGAGACTCACGCGGGAGGAACTTGTAGACAAGCTCAGGTTTAAAGACAAAGTGACGGAATACCAACTTAAGGTAAGTAGTGGGTGGGATAAAGGGAAATCATATAAATGTAAGATACTTAATGTGAACGCTATTGATTTGCTCAAGTTACAATTTTTCTCAGATACAATAAACATGATTACAGTGATCAGAATTTAGGACCAGATAGTTTTCAAAAGATGGAAAACGCTAATTTCATTATTAATAAAGATGGCAAATACTAAACTTATTATTTATAATAATAACTTACCTCAATGTTTGATGAACTCCCCTGTGATATAGGACTGAAGAACTCAATCAAGAATTTTGAATTGAGCGGTACAATCAATATGTTAATGTCATATTATAGTTTCCGTTTATCAGACAAATATTTCATTAATCTTTCATAAATGGCATATTTCCATTTTCAATAATCAGCAAGCAGATATGGCTTTCTACATTTCCTATGACAAAATGTCGGGAACGTCCAACTTTTTATTCATTTTCCATGAGTTTCCCCAAAAATAAAAGCGTTTCAGAGTGTTTTGATAAGATGCTATCTGTAAAACACTATAGAAGAATGTGTGATTTTTTTTTTAACTATTTACCAAAGCTGTGCACTATCTTTAATTTCAACTACTCGTCCGCGATGTTACGTTCTGAGTCATACCCCCAAAATTCCTATTTGCCTTTTGGTACAATTCACGATCTCTTCTTATTTCAATAAAAACGAAAACTCACGACGCCAGACAAATAACAGGAATTGATATCGACACAGTCTTGTTGATATCATAAACCTTTTGGCACTCCTGTCTTTGTATAGAAACTAACCTTTGATCGGGAATGCCGGGTTCAGAAACGGATCATCAGGTTCGAAAGACATCAAGAGAGAGTGGAAGATAGGTATTTCCGGATAAGGCTCCACATATACACCAAGCAGGGGCAGGCCCGAGATAACAGGGAGACATTTCGTAAAGAGAGAGAAGGAAGAGCCAGGGAGCGCAGGGAGAAGTGGATTGCCGCCGTCGAAAAGGGAAGGCAGGAAAGACGGCGGAGGAATGAGGAGTGGCAGGGGCATTAGGGGGGGAGAGGGGTGGGGTGGGCGGGGAGGGGATAGATGTGTTCCGAAGAAGGGTTGGTTCCATTAGTACATGATAGATAAAATTTCGTATATAAGGAGAAGGTTAAAAGGGCTATTGGTAACGCCGGAAAAGGGTGGATTACCGCGTTGAAAAAAATGAAGATAGAAATGACAGAGGAAGAGAGACCTGGAAAATGGTTTCCATGGAGGAGCTGGGACAGCGCCAGTGGTATAAGAAAGGTGGGAGACAGACTCGTTCAAAGGCGCAGTTGAAAACAGTTGACACTGAGAACATACGCCAGAGATAACGAAGATATGTGTTTGTTAAAGAGAAGAAAGTGCTAGAGAGGGAGGACCGGAAATAAGAGATTGACGCTGTTGAAAGAGGAAAACAGACACGACGGAGGAGGAGAAGGAGGACAGACCGAAAAAAATTGCATCCATGGAGAACCAAGACAACGCCACAGGAATCACGAAGAGGAGTTGGCGCTCTCATCTGTGATATCTGTGGGAGGAGGGCTCATTATGGAACGGTCTTCCTTCTTGTAATCATGTAGGCCTACATGAACGGCAAAATAAAACCCGGTTTGGTGTCTGCATGTCCCAGCAGTATGTGTGAACCACGGACTTTGGATAAAGTAATTTTAAGAACGGTAGTCCTCAGTCTAAGTAATCCAGTGAGTTTAATGACTACTTCTTTGACAACAACAACAACAACAACAAAAACAGCAACAACAGCATCTACAACTACTGAACCATACTTGGAGGACGACATCTTCTTCTTCTTCTTCTTCTTCTTCTTCTTCTTCTTCTTCTTCTTCTTCTTCTTCTTCTTCTTCTTCTTCTTCTTCTTCTTCTCTCTCTTCTTCTTCTTCTTCTTCTTCTTCTTCTTCTTCTTCTTCTTCTTCTCTTTCTTCTTCTTTTTCTTCTTCTTATTCTTTTTTGTCTTCTTCTTCTTCTGCTTCTTCTTTTCTTCTTCTTTGTCTTCTTTCTTCTTTCTTCTTTCCTCTTTTTGTTCTTCTCCTCCTTCTCCTTCATTACAATCAATCATTGTTCGATAATTATTCAGTACAACATTCACAAATCGAATATAAAAGAATTCGCAATTTTGATAATTCATATATGTCAATTGTTATGAATTCGCATTTTAATAATGTATGCATTTATATCGTTATAAACCATTCGTATTTTTATAATTCATGTATTTATATCGATATAAACAATAATCTGTTTTAATAATTTATGTATTTAAATCGTTAAGAAACGATTCATATTTGAAATAATTCATGTATTTATGATATATTATACACCGAATGTTTCAGCCAGCAATAAAATATCTTTGTTTAGAACGATTTCGGTGTGTATGGATTTTGTGTGATCGTTTTTCTAATTTATTGTTTGTTTGTTGTTGTTGTTGTTGTTGTTGTTGTTGTTGTTGTTGTTGTTGTTGTTGTTGTT
>JZLH01S0315087.1:50372-71052 GCA_001188425.1 Eucidaris tribuloides
TTTCCAAAATTTGTGGAAGCTGTGCAGAAATTATCAAAAAAAGATGTGATTATTAGTAGCAAAAAGATTTTTAAATCTTTGAAACTTAGAGAGTGCAAACCAAAATGATTATGACAAAAATTTGGAAATTTATGCTTTTAAACTTACGAAATGATACTTATAAGATTCATAACATAAATGCTCCCCTGATTTACTTGTGACACCGACTGCTCACTTCTTTTCTGTCAAGGAAGTAATTCCAGGAGGCATATGAAAGCTCATCTTCTTGAAATAAATTCACAAAACCAGCAAAATGTAAAGAATTTAAATGCAAATTATTGCACGGACAGTTTTTTTTTAAACTGTGTCTTGAAAAGGAAACAAACTACAAACACACACACAATTCATAAATGGCTTGTCATCTGTGTAAAGGGCACAAAATATCGGCCTGCATGCATGGCAATACATACCTGGTATAGGAATTTGTTCTGGCATAGACCCTCCCCGATTGTTCCCCTCCCATTTCTAGCAGATCTCCTCGCTGTGGGATCCATCTCAAACGATGAGAATCCTCCATCTTCTGTGCTCACTCTCTCTTCTTGTGACATTCTCTTGTGAACCTTTTTCTCTGTCAAAACAAAATCAAATGACAGCACAGACATTTAAAGATAAAATTTAGTACTTGCAGAACAATGAAATTTTGATATCAATTGTTTTCAAACCAACTATGAACAGATGGGTTGTTTTTTTTAATGTCACTCTAGTACAGAAGAGAGTAGTTTTTAACAAAACCTCTACACTAACCATCAATTTACTATCACAGAAATCTATATGAGGGTCCATTACTATTTGACGTGGGGTGATGATAAGGCAATACAGTGTGGAGAATGGTGTGGTGTATTTTTTCTTTGATTAGAGTTATTTTCATTATTTGTAACTCATGTCACAGAGAGATATTGAAGAATAGCATGAAACTCTTTGATGATATTCTAAACAAGTCCAAGCATTTTTTTCTATATTTTGCTTAAATGTATGGAATATAATTATTTGGATATTTTATAGATATCCCTTTGGTTCAGACAGCTTTACAAAAGTTACTAATAAAATCAGCATTTCAACAATATTTTATGCCAATTGAAATCCTTATTTGGAAACATACCTTGATCTTTCATGGCAATGGACACACATAATTACGGATTCTTATCCAACTGGTGAAATGCAATATCTTTCGAAGTTAACCCGTAACCTCCAAGATTCTGTAGGCCCCTTTAAGTTAATACATGGTAGACTTGGTTCCCGTAGCCAACAGGATAATAAAAGAATAGATTCACTGTACCAGTTTCAATCTTTCAAGGTTTTACTCACCAACATAGAGACGACTCCTTCCCAGCATGCACAGCACGGCACAGACCAGGATGATGACGATGATACCCACCAGAGCCACGATAACCAAGAACCACCACTGCTCATAGAAAGTCTTCCGAGCCACTGGGATGCCAGCTGAAGGACAGATAAAATGACAAGAAATAAAAAATGATATCAATTTGTTCGTTTTAGTTTATTTTGTGTTCAAAGAAACCTTTAACCTGTTTAAGATGATTTGACATCAATTACCATGCATTATCCATAGACCCACACCCAACTTATCTTGTTCCTAGTCTCCAATTGGTTAACTTGCATGTTTGATTGTTAAAGGGGGCAAATTATTTCTTGTCCCCATCATTTCTGAGGGGGTGGGTGTACATGTAAACTAGAAAAATATGCAGCACTTCTGCAATTTTGTGATGTCGGTTATTAAGTTTCTTAACGTGATTATGATTACTATGGAGACTTCTCTTTTGATTTTAATCACAGTTTAATACAGAGTTATAAAAAGGTCCTTTACATAGATAACTGTTGAAGGAGTTTCAAATACCATATATAACTATACTGTAATATTTGAAGGGCTTTGTGTCAACGTTTTCTTACTAGGGCTTCAAGATGATATTGAAAGCTGCAGTATATTTAGAATTAGAAAAACACCGGAACGATAAATATGCAATACGCAGTGACAACATTTACAATAGAGATAATTCTCTCAAACTAATATGTTGCAAGTACAGACCTGGAGCAGAAACTGTATGGAGAAGTAAAAGTGTCTTTTATAGACAGATGTCCTTTTTGATGCAAACAGGTTCCTTATTTTCTTACAGATAGAGTGGTTTGGGGTATATTTCACAAGTAGATGGCCATTTAGTATCCAGCCATCCAGGTACCTTTAAAATACAGGTTTTAGTTCACAAGTTTTAACATTATATGGCTTTATTTATGCACACTGCTTGTCCCATCAGATTTTACTGTTTTTTACCAGCATAGAATTTATGAAAGAAACTTGCATAAAGAGATAAAGAATTAGTAAGCGTGGGATGATAAAAATGGTGTCCCTCACTTTGTCTTTTTTGAAAAGATTTGTTTATTTCTTACTTTATATTTATTCATTGATTTATTTATTATTTCTTTTTATTCTTTTATTTTCTATTTATTTACTTATTTTTTTTTTTTATTTATTTATTTAATATTTTTTTTTTATTTATTATTTTTTTTTTTGGTAGGGGGGGGGGGCTTTTACTGTTATATACCAGCATAGAATTTATGGGAAAAAAATTGCATAATGAGATACAAAATTAGTAAGCGTGTGATGATAAATATGGTGTCCCTCACTTTGTCTTTTTTGAAAAGATTTGTTTATTTCTTACTTTATAATTTATTTATTCATTTATTTATTTTCTATTTATTCATTTATCTTTTTTTATTAATTAATTAATTTATCTTTTTTTATTAAATAATTAATTTATTTATTTATTTATCTTTTTTTATCAATTAATTTATTTATTTATCTTTTTTTAATTAATTAATTTTTATTTATTTATTTATTTATTTATTTATTTATTTATTTATTTATTTATTTATTTATTTATTCATTTATTTATTTATTTATTTATTTATTTATTTATTTATTTATTTATTTATTTATTTTTATTTATTCATTTATTTTTTAATTTTAATTTTTTAATTTTTAATTTTTATTCATTTTTATTTTTTTTAGGGGGTAGGGGGGACAGGGTAGAAGTAAAAAAAAAGACAATGTCATTCAATGAACCTACTTACATGTATAACATTCATTCTCATCATATGATAAGTAATGTATGTTTACACTTTACTATCAGGCAGATTTTCCACCAAAATGTCTATTCCATTCAGGTTTTGTCCAACTATAAATATTTTTAAGAACAAGTATAGAAACAGTACAAGCTGCAGAACAAAGGCATTTAACTTCGCAAATAAATACTTATTTTTACTGTGTAATTTATTTATTTACTTATTTATTTGTTTATTCATTTGAAACAGAAATACAAAATGAACTTTATAAATCTCTGTTCACTTTGGAATTTTGCCCTGCCTCTAAAATATATGTTTGCTTCACATTCTGTGTGTAACTGTAACAGGGAGAGACACCATAGATGACCTTTGAAAGAATAATGTACCGGGGAGCCCATTCCATGTTTTTTTTACAATCAATCTTTAATGAGATTATTTCACACAAATGATTAGCAAAAGCCAAGAATCAATCTTATTCCCACCATAACTAAAAAAAAAAAAAACCTTGAACCACACCCTTTGAGCAAAGAAAAAAAAAGAAAAAAAAAGTGAATCAATGTTGCAGGGAGAAAAAAATCCCATAAGTTTAGGATGTAATCAGCAAATCTACAGTGATACATTCTCATCTATTTTCAGCATACAATTAACATACTTAAAATGCATTTTTTTTTTTCAGAAACAGAATCAAGAACTCAAGGATGATGTTCATAAATTGATGAGAAGAAATCTGTTCAATTGTTTAAAAATGCATACAAAATAAAGATGATGAAGTGGGTGATAAATGTAGAGAACACTGATCCTCTATTACATTCAATAAAGCTTACATTACACTGAAAATCAAGGATATAACCCAAAATAACATGAAAAATATCTGTTCTCAAAAATATTGGAACAGAAAGAGTTTATTTCAATCCGTTTGAAATATGCAACATGGTATAAAAACATTTTCCAAGTTAAAAAAAAAATAATAATAATATGAAGGTGCTAATGAGTAGAAGGAAAAAGAATGTAATGATTTATGCAACTCTTTTTCTAATGAAGCAGGGGTGTAAAGAAATATACATGTATTTCAAAAGAAATACTGATTGTAAATCTTAAATAATAATAATAAAGTAGCAATTTTACTGTAGTTGTTTGAATAAATAAATGAATGAACTGCCTAACTTAATTGCGTATCAATTTTATGAATTGTTTCAATGTGTGGTATATGTCAAGAGAGAAAGTTTCATCAACTCAGTTATCAATGAATGTATGTTACATGTTTGTACATTGAATTTTCATAATATACACACAACTAGGAGGCTGATTATAAGTAGACTGGCATCAAGTAGATTTACATTGAACTACAAGACTTTACCAAAGGTGGCATCAATATTTGGAATATTTGGGTGTACTGAAAAATGTTAACCCCTTTAGGACTGATTCACAAATACACTTGTCGTGAGGTCTATGGGAAATGTGTGTAATAGCAAACTTGAACTGTCTTCAACAGGTTTATTGTCGACAGATCTGAAATTTCAATTAGTAGTTAAATCATTTAGTTCTGCCCACAACAAATATCAGATTGTAAACAAATCTGTATATTATCATGCAAAAAAAAGTGTTTCAAAGGTGTTTAAACATTTCAATGAAACATTAAAATATTATAAGCTAGATCTATAATTAGTGATTGGTTAAGAAAAAGATTTCTTGTAGATAACATTTTGTTAACTGCATATTTTAAAGAAATATGAGAATAAAAGTCGCCAGTGAGACTTGAATTCATTTTTGACATGGTATTAAAATCATAAATTAAAGTATGGATGGCAGCTTTCAAAATAATATGTCAATAAAGAAGTTACAGTTTCAAATTATATCGGCATTGTTATCGAAAAAGTATGCCTATGGCTAAAACCAGAATTTCATGCATTGCGATGAGAATGAATATAACCTGTGACCTACCAAGTGATATCAAGTCACTAATTTCATTGGTGCAAAATATTCAACAAGGAATTCAGACCATTTGGGGGCACTGACATTTAACATCAACCAAATATCAAAACATACACTGCATAAATAAATCTTATTATTCAAGATTTCTAAGTTTTATACCAAACACAGCCTACCTTTGTCATGTTCTTTGTCTTTGAATTTTCAAATTTTATACAGCTTTCTGTGTGACAGGTCACAATTAAACAGGCCATCCAGTCAGTTTTCATACAAACCACTCTCTTTGATACCATGTTGTGAAATAAAGTCATTCTTCCTTCGTAAATATATATCTTCCTGTCTGATTACTGTGTCAAGACAGTATGTTCAAAAGGCCATTTTTACTCATGGGTCATAGGTCAGAAGTACTATTCCTCATAATATAAAGTCTGATGGTATAATAACCCCAATGTTCATAAATCAGATACCCCTTTTCTTTCAGATGATCAATTCTAAGTTTAGACAAAGAGAACCAGTTTCTTCTGGTACTTCATCTTTTGAAAAAACTCCCCATTGTTACTTTCAGACCAATTTCTAATTTGTAAACCCTTCTGCAGTAATTGATGTGCATAAATGACATGTGCTCTCGCATGCTTCTATCTAAACTACTGTGTACATGATGCTTGCTTTTGAGTTATAAACTACCCTTATTGATAGTATTCATCAAACTCCAAGAAAATACAGATTCGTACAAAATATAGAAGACTATTGAGCCACTAGAACTGACAATTTTTGTACTACTTTATATTTGTAGTTCTATTTCTGTAATGATGTTATTCTTTATATTTTTTTCTTTTTGATATCTTTATTCATTCATTCTTTATTTATTTATTTTTATTTTTATAATTATCGTTATTATTTTATTTATTTTTTTATTTTTATTTTATTTATTTTTTTTTTTTTTCGGGGGGGGGGGTAAGATTAAACATGTTTTATCATCATCTTTACCATTACCAAGATGTGAGATAAATGATGATGTTCATGAATGTCTTCATGACTTCAAAGTAAACAAACATGCATGCACTGATCCCAAAGTGCATATGTTCTAACACCAACAAAAAGAAAACATAAACACATCATTGTGTATGTATATCAAACTTTTCCTGTGCCAAAGTCTACATGAACTCACAAAATACTTCACACCATACCCATGCCTTTTGCAAATATATTGATGAGTCAGTCAATATACAAATTGACAAACAAATACAACATGTTTCCTTACTAAATGTCTTATGATTTATTTATTCATTTTTTGGTGTAAGTTTTAAGGAGGCTGTTAAATGTTAGAAGCATAAATGACAGAAATCATAGTTTTCACCTCCATGCTGACAAAAAATTTCCATTTTTTTTAACACCTTACAAAATTTGGAACAGCAACATAGTTCAATGTTTGGCACAGCAAGAGTTTATTATCATATCAAAAATGCAATATTCTAAATAAAAAAAAAACAAGAGAAGGATATGGGGTCAAATCAACCACAAAACATGGTTACAATGACCACATTTCAGGCACTTACATACAGAAGGGAATGCCATCGCATTTCACTAGTGTTACAGTTCACCCATTTATTTTCTGAGTGACGGTTGCAAGGATAAGTTAATTTAAATTTGTCAGGCAGTAAGGGGTTAGAGGTGGCTAGTATGTGGGGTACATTGGGTGCTAATAAGAATAGGAAAAATTGGTTTTCTGTTCTCTACCTGTTGTTGATGGTTCTACAGAGCTCATAAATGGTGGCTCAGTTGCTAGTGCTAAATGTTCATATTTGGAGACAAAATGTTTCACACAAATGTTTACAATTAAATATTAACATCACTTTAGATTAACAACTTTAATGATTATTCAAACATTAAGTAATTTTGTCATCAACTGATTACAGACAATTTTGTATTATGATACTATGAAGTATCCATCTTCAAAAAAAATGATTGTGAAAATGCAACAAATACCATGTCTTGTTTATCTTCCAGACAATTACCTAATATGGTATTATGTTTAAATAGAAAAAAAAATTGCAAGCATGACTGAACATATCCACAAATGTTTAATAGTCAAATATTTCAAGTTAAATATCAATATCATTACTTACAAATATTCCTTTGAATCTATGAAAATACAATATGTATCAAAATGACACAGAAAGGAACTCATAAAAAGTGTCATGTAGTCTAGATACTAGTTTTTTCTTTCTGTAGGAATTCATACATTTAAATGCATTTGTCTACTTAGGCGCAGGCGTACTTCACAGACGAGAGTCCTTTCTGTAAAACTGTCTGTGAAGACAAATTTACTATCAAAAAAATAAAAGAAATAAAAGCACATGCAGCAGGTAGTAGACCGCCTCTAGGAGCAGGGGGTGTTTGGGGAGGGGGTGGGGCTGCAGCACCCATAGATTTTTATGAATCATTTTGTATATTCTATCTATGACTTATCATACTTTTACAATATTCATTGTTTCAATAAAAAAAGTTGACTAAATCTTGTCTTTTTTCAAGATCGAACGCCACCACCTACCCCCCCCTACCCCCCCCCCCCCCCCCGTTCCCCCCTCTCCCCTTTCAATTAATGAATCTCAAATAGAACTAATATTCACAACTTACATGGTAGTGTCACTTCCTCTGATATCACAGGCTCGCTGACACTGAGAGCATTTTCGGCCATGATACGGAAGACGTACGTCGTGGCGGGTTTGAGAGAGGTCACGTCAATGGAATATTCTACGGCATTAGGATCGACCATGTCATTGACCAATTCCCAGTCAGATTGACCTATTAATGGGTCAAAACATAGAGACAATTTATATCATATGAAACCAGCTACAGTATTTAGTTTCTTGTGGGAAAATTCCAGAATATTTTCGCTTTAAAGATTCCTTTCCATTTGCTGATGGAATTCTAGCTCATATGCTTCTCTACACATGTGATTTGTAGGTTTTGAATGATTGCAATGTACAAACAAACACTTACGTGAGATCATTGTGAAAAACTTAACATTTTTTTAAACAGATCAGATTCAAGGCATTATTCCAATTCATTACAGAATATTCCAGAACACTCAGAAAATGGTTCTTGAGTGGTACAGTATATGTAGGTACTGTAAACAAACTATATTAGGCAATAAACCTCTGGGTAAGTGTGTACATGTAGATATCCACAAAATAACATGTATCAGCTGATATGAATCTAAAATCGCAACTCAGTTCACATATCTGGAACTCATTGTATCAACTTATGATGTACAGAACAGAGGAACAGATGCACAGTGCATACAATATCGATAAAACTTAACAAAAGCCATTCATACAGCCCTCCGTTACTTTACAAGTAATTGCTCTCATATGCCTCACTAAAGACCTGTCTCACTCTTCAATGATCTATGGTATCATGGGGGTTATTTTAGACATCTACTTATTTCACACTGGCTTATTGTTTCATTCAATGGACTGAGGGAGTCGTCGTGGCGTTGTGAATAAGATCTAGGCTTCCTAATTTAGAGATCCCTAGTTTGAATCCAAGCCATGGTGGTTGTGTCCATAGGAAAGGCACTTCATTGCTATTACCCTGTCTCTCGAAAATGGTGTAAAGCCAGATGTCCTGTGTTAAGACGAAACACCTCAGCACATTGGAAGAGCCAGCGCACTTCCTCAGAAAGAAAAGAGTAACAATCTTATGTTGTGGTCACATATTGACATGCATATCAGTACACGGGGCTGGATGCCTACGGGCAAAAGTGATTAAGTTTGCTTATCTAGTTACTATCATCTCTAGTGATGACAAATCACTAATAACCATTACCTTGTTCTTGTGATTGAATGATGTAGCCAATCAGAGGCCCACTGCCTGGATACACAGGCTCCTGCCACGTCAATGTTAATGTAGTATCTCCCATCTCATGCCCAATATTCCTGGGAGGATCTGGGGAACCTATAAAACAGAAAACACAAAAAGAGGAAGAAGAGAGTAAAGAGTGATGTTGTTATATTGTAAAGAAACATACGTCAAATATGCCATTGTTTGTTTTGGTTCCTACACTAACACATTTTCCAAATTCCATGACTTTCCATGACATTCCAGAGCAGAAAACATATGAATTTCCATGATCGTTATTTACACTTTCGAAGGGAGTAAAAATACATCATCACAATAATAGCAGGCTCCCAATTAAGGGTTATTATAAAAATGTCTTGAATTAGTAATTTTCCCTGACTTTCCAGAAAAAATTGATGAATTTCCTTATTTTGGAAAAAGTAATCTAGATTTTTCCTGACTTTCTAGAAATTCTCTGACCCATACAAACCCTACATGACTGATGTGAGATCTAACCCTAACAAAACAATTTTTTACTGTTTTAAGATAATATCAGAACTACAACTCGGAAAATCAACATGATGACAGGATGAGAATAAAGCTGACTCTCAAGAAACTCTTTATTCATTTTTGTTTACTCACCTTCTTGTGGCCCTGTGGTAACATTTGCTGCCCTGGCTTCTCCCATCATGGTAGCTGTTCCAGCTTGGACCCGGAAGGAATACTGCACCCGCTCCCTCAGATCTTTGGCGTGGTGTGTTAACGAGTTGCCAGGAAGGGTTACCGTTGTGGAGGTTCTTTCACCTGAAATTTAACCGAATAATGAAAGCAGATAGTAAAAGAAACAGCAGGAATAAAAGTGACAGTGATTTTAGTAACAATAGAAACAAGATCAAGGAGAAGACGGAAAATTAAATGGAGTGATGACATCAAGATGTGGACATCTTTAACATTATACAGGGATGCGAAGACAACAGAAGAAGATAGAGTACGTTGGAGAGCTATGGAGGTCAATCTTAGCAGTAGTAGTAGTAGTAGCAGTAGTAGAATTTTCTTAATGACATGAATATATTACAGTTGAGTAATCATACAAATGACCTGTAAATAACAACATTTCGTCAGGCATTACCTTACTACCAGTCAAATAAATGCTTGAAGTTTAACAATTTAATGATTAAAAAAGAAATCTTGAAAGACTAAGCATATTTTCAACATTTCAACTACACTTCTATTGAATTACATGTAATTTCTATGTTGTGAGAAATACCAGTAATGATAAACTTCTATTTTTACCATCAACAGGTTGTAAGGGTGCGTAGGACAGAATATAACGACTGATGACGCCACACGGTAAGGCCGGCGGACCCCACGTTACGTTGAAGGATGTAAGACGGATTCTATCAAATCTCAGGAATGCCACTTGACCCGGTTCTAGGTTTTATAAAAAGAGAGAGAAAAGATGCCACATTTCATGGTGAATTGTATTCAAAAGAATGAGTTATTTACAAGGTACACCAAGGTGTAAATAATCAGGGCTCGACACTAGCACTTGCCGGCTTGCCCGGGGCAAGTAAAATTTCATGTCGGGCAAGTAAAAACTCAAAATATTAAAATTTACATGCCCGATTGGGCAAGTAAAATTTTGATCATGAACTGAGCAAAACATAAAAATCTTTCCAAAAACAAACGAAATATGTTTAAAATTTTGTGTTCAGTTAACTTAAAATACTAAATTCCATCATTATTTTGTTCATTGTATTCAATTTTAAGACTCTTTAATTTTATAAATTACACCTTTTGCAACCTCCATAATTAAGATAAACGTCCAATGTTATGAAAAGGCCATATTGGTTAACATTAGAGTGATATCGTTTAAAATGTTTTTAATTCAATTATTTATTTTCGGGCAATTAAATTTTTCATTCGGGCAAGTAAAAATCTGAAAGTGATAATTTTACTTGCCCAAAGGGCAAGTTAGAAAAAAAGTTAGTGTGGAGCCCTGAAATAATAATAATAATATAGCTACTTACATCGTGCAGCAGGTCCGTCAAGAAGATGCTCATAGCTTCTTAAATGGCATCTTGAATGATTAAAACTTTGTGAAAGTGTACTACAGGCTGGATGGTTATTGCTAACAGAACAGTCTATAAGTTAGAATGTGGAAAGTACATCTGGTGACTTCTAGATTTTCACTACTAAGCACTTCCAATACTTCTTTCAAATATTGGTTAAAGTTAAATGACATGATTGGGAGTAATCGGTAAAACTATTCTAGAATCAAGTAAACTATGCAAGGATTCTACTGTGAAAATTTTGTAGTCAAAACTTGACTGATTTTAAAAGTACTTCCATTAGTATGCCTTGTGACAGACAGATTTGTTGTGTAACTGTTGGGGCTCGAGAGAAATAAAGTCCTTGTACGTTCATGCTTGATTCTCCTTAAGTACACAAATTCAAGACAAATCTTTTCACCCAGGAGATACACTCCAGCTGGTGTACAGACTGGTATATCTTTCAACCAGTTTGACTCTGGTGGCATTTTTTATATCTTTCAATCATGCCACTGCCCTTTAATTTATAGGTTTATCAGATAGGGTCAACAGAAAGGGAAAAGTATATGAAAACTGAACAATTAAGAGTTTGCCACCCAATTTACGGTATTTCTCTTACCATCCTCGGCCGTTTGTGTGAATTCTGGGTCGCTTGCCGGCCCATCTCCGGCCGAATTGTAACCTTTGACCTGTACTCCATATTCCGTAAAGCACTGTAGGTCATCCAGTATGGCCGTGGTGACGGTGCTGGGGAAGGTCTTGGTCTGCTCTCCATCAACGGCTCTGGCCGACCGGGATGAACGGTCCCAGTAGATAACCTAGAGGAATAACATAACATGACAGGGAGTAGATGCATTGTTTCAATTATATATGCATTTTACTGGAGATCAATTTAACTCTTAACATGCCAGAGGATTTAAACCTCTATGGACTTTGTGTGTCTTACTTGGTGCAGATCTGTGACTTTGGCAAGAGTTAAACATTTGTGAAGAATGTGAAATGCTGCATTACTTATTCGCACACCAAACCGTTGTTGCTCAGTTTTGATCCATTTAAAGATCGGTACATGACAATGCAGCATTCAAAATTTGGGATTCATACCATGAACAATTTTGGGAAAAATCAAATGATATATCAGTTGAAATTGGACCTGAATCAAGACTGTTGTATTTTGCAACATAGTTTAAAGTATCAGACACTGGATGTACCTTTCACCCATTAAGTTTGAGTTTGGTAGAGTCCAGCCATACCAAAGATTGCTTGACAGTCGTCCAATTGCACGTGTGAGTTTTACTTTGGCTATAAGTATAGTACTCAAATCGTGAGTTAGAAAGGTCATATAATAATAATGCAGATCTGCATACTGCAGACTGACCATCATGCCCTCCCCCATCCCAAGACTACTCCCCCACCTCAAGACTAATTCCCCTCCCCCTGCCCCGAGACTAATGCCCTCTTTTCTTTATGACAACATACCTTGTATCCCTGTAAACCACCATTCTGAGATTCTTCAGAAGGAGCCATCCATGAGATCTGGAGTGATCCTGAGTCCCTTGAAACAACTTGGACACTGGAGGGTGGCTCTGATGGAACTATGGGACAAAAAAGAAGAGAAAATTATAGGAATGATATCGGGGAATTTGAATAACTCCACAATTCAAGGAAATGTTACAAAAAAACTACAACAGAAGTGAAGAAATGAAATATTAGAGTAAGTTGTTTCGTAGAAGAAGGTATATAACAAGGAGGAGGAGGAGAGGAAGAAGAGGGAGAGAAAAGGAAGAGGGGGAAGAGAAGGAATATAGCACAATGGAGAGATGATAGGAAGAAAGGAAGGAGGAATAAACAGTAGTAATTATAGAAGTAGCAGTAGCAGTAGTAGTTGTAGTAGTAGTATAGGGACAGTGATTTTTTCCGCGATCGCGGGAAAACGGACGGAATTCACGGAACAGCCTTTCGAAACGGAAAGTGGCTTTTCAAACGGAAATCACGGAAAACGTATTTTTCCTCAAAATGTTCACATTTCGAAGGGAAAAACCTCGAAATTTGTAAGTTTTTGTAACAGAAATTACAAGAAATTGACCAAAAAATTGCTCTGAAACGACAACGAAACAGTTAAAAAAACTTGCAACACCATAACCAACCAGGCCGATTGCACAGTACATCGACATACGACGTAGTAGATGACATACGAAAACGAACACAGCAGGTCTGCAGGAACACACGAGTGAACAGAAAACATCACAGATCACAAAACCAACAAACCAAGAACAACCATGATCAACATTCAACACAAACTATGTCTCAATCATCAAATTATACACAACAACTCACCACACAATCACTTTGATGACAACATTTCGAACTTTATTCCAAATAAATTCATCTCCGATAGTTCTACGAACGAACACTGACAAACTGTCTATACACAAGTACCGGGCCGGCCGTCTATACCAAAGACGTTATAGCGCCGCTATGCGGCTTCGCAGCGCTCTACGTCTTTGGTCTATACACCAGTACCGGGCCGGCCTTTGAATGGTGTCATATTTTGCGCATACGGTAGTGCACACTACGACTGCACAATACCTGTGCGGTGGGATTCACCAGTCTTTAGACTGCGACCATTTACCGCGCAGTGTGGTTGTGTGCATCATACACAGGGAATGCACACAAACAGATTACCAGTCTCGCTGATGCACACATGACAGTCGGCTAAGCCAAATGTGGGACTAAGCAAGCGTGATCGTCGTTGACACGAGTGGATAGAAATGTACTAAGAAAGTCGGGGAAAGTTAGAAAAGTGGAATAATCAAATCTGCAAACGTAAGCAACCAAAATTATGTAAACGCTTAAAACGGATTTTGTTCAACAGCCTTATACGTATGCATGATTTCGTGCGACAAAATTCGTAATTTGTATTGATTTCTATGTAACGAATTGTCACTTTTTCATGTATACAAAGTCTATGGGAAACGGAATTTCCGTTTTTCAAGCACGTTAAAACGGAATTTAAGATTTCTGAAACGGAAAAAGGGAATTTTTTGAACGGAAAATCACTGTCCCTGGTAGTAGTAGCAGTAGTACAAGCAAAAGTTGAAGCATAAGTAGAAGTAGGAGTAGGAGTAGTAGCAGTAATAGTAGTAGAAGTAGTAGTAGTAGTATAGTAGTAGTAGTAGTAGTAGTAGTAGTAGTAGTAGTAGTAGTAGTAGTAGTAGTAGAAGTAGCAGTAGTAGTAGTATAGAAGTAGTAGAAGTACCTGCTTCACCAATGTAGACAGTCACAGGAGCACTATAAGGTCCAAGACCCTTCACATTGGAGGCAGCTATCTTCACTTCATAGTTTTGGAAACGCACCAAGTTGACCAGCTCATGCTGTCTCACCCCCGGATCGGGAATGATCTGTTCCATGAAGCTAGTGCCTGGCAACTGTCTGAACTGGATGGAGAACCCTGTCAGAGGACCATTCAACTGGTTTGATAGGGGTGGTTCCCAGGCTACGAGGAGGGACGTGACTGTGATGGGTGTTGCGCTGACAATGGTGGGTGCACCGTCAGGTACTGTGGATGAAATTTTGAAATATGATAATACAGGATTTCTAAATGGACAATATATGAACCAGACAATATATAGTCAGGTGTCCGCACCTCGCCATGGTTAATGTTTTTGCATATTTTGTACTCAGTATATCATCCAAATTCTATGAAATTCTACTCACATAAAAAGAAAATGCTGAAGACTCCAATAGAATAACAAGTTCAGTGATCGATGCGATTGTTTCCTAGCTATCACCGTTAAACGCGAACGATGTCATTTTACTTGTGCGTCGGAATTGAGGCCCGCACCTCGCCACCCCGCTCCGCCATAGACAATACACATTGAGGACGCGCGCGGAGGTTACACTGATCTCTATGTAAAAACATCAACGCATAGCTGTAACACGCGTTTCTGATTACTTTTATGTTTTTCGATCCAGAATTCCCCGTTTTGTTTAATCTTGCGTGGTTTTGGAATATCGTGAGAAGTGTTTAGCGTCCTGCACACAGCCCAATGCGTATTGTTTGTTAAGCGCGCTTCTATTTCATTTTACGCGGGGTGGCGGTATTAGGGCCCCTGGCGAGGTGCAGGCCCCCTACTATACTACAAGTAAAAGGATTTCAGGGATTTAAGACATTGCCTCAAAGATTTTGCAGTTCCCATAGAGAGTAATACACGACACATCTGATTCCCATAGCCGATAGGTTAACACTTTGGATGCTGGCTAAAAATCCAGGTGTGTTAACCACGGGCTGGATTGTTTTGGACTAAATTTATAACCTTTGAAAAATGTATGATTTTCTGTAAAAATCCAAATGCTATCGAGACAAGACATTTTAACTCATTTATTTGATTCAATGTGTCTTCATTTTATGATAAATACCATTTCTAGGAACTACAGTGACATTTGTCATTCAAATTAAAAGGTATAGACTTGACTGTCTTCTTGGCAAACCAGTGGGCCGATAGTACCCCACTGAGGTTACACATGGTCGAGTCAGTGCACCGTTAGCACCAAAGAGTTAAAGTACAACACTTAAACAGTGGTTAGAAAATCAACCAGTTGATCATTTTAGCATGCTGTGGTCAAACTGACAGATTTATAACTTCATACCTTACTCAAAGGCATTGTATAACAATATTTCCAGTTTAAGAAATGTGAACTACATGATTCCCCATGCTACCAATGTCTGATAAGGTCTAAAAATGGAGCCCTGAAAAAATTGCAGTTCAAAACGATCATTATGTAAGAGTGAAAATCATTCAGGGACCATTCCGGTTTTCCCCCATAGACTGCTATGTTGCAGAATTTTTGTCAGCTGGCAATAATTCACGTGCCGATTTTTATCTGTTTAATATTTCACGAGTGACATTATAACTGTCTGAAGTTTTGGGTTCTAGGGTGTTTATTTGTCCATTCAAACACTGTGAAATATGTCACACAGCAAAGTTTAACATTTGTTTAAATGGGGCTTCCACAATGTTATATAGTGTCTTTAAGTAGTGTTAGTTGTGGAAGGAGGAAAGTTTTGTGTAGGTTCTGTTCATACCATCTTGGTCTGTTCTGACGGCATCAGAGCTGGGGCTGTCTGGACTAGCACCGATGTCATTGTAAACTCTCAGTCGAAACTTGTAGTCAGTATATGGCTCTAACCTGTACATACACAAAAAATAAATAAAAGAGATATTAAAGGCATAATTCAACAAAGATCACAGTCTTAAAAATCGAAACTATAGAATACTTTATGTTTTATGTGTCACTGATAAGGTCTAAAAATGAATCCCTGAAAAAAGTGTACTGCAAAACAATCATTTAGTTCTTCGAAAGAGTGAAAATCCAAGAGTATTCAGTTTTTACATGTCCATTTCCCCCTCAGAGACTGTTGTGTTATAGTTACGATTATACCCGATGCATAAGTAACCTGATGTTCATCCATTATACATATCTTGCAAGTGGCAGCATAACTTTAAAAACTTGTGCATTCTACGATGTTTATTCATCTATTATTGCACTATCATGTAGCTCAGATATTACAGTTTGACAATTTTTCAAACTGAAGCTCCACAATCTTGAATACACTCTTCATATTTTCTTGGGGTAACTCACCCATCAATAGTGTACGACACCATGGAGGCATCAACATACGTGCTGTGCTCCTCCCACGTTCCTCCTGTCTCTACGTCGATGGTGTAGTATCGCAGCGGTGAGTTTCCATCGTTGCCGGGGGTCCATGATATGCGGACCTGGCGACTCTGGATGTGGTCAACGGTGGGCTTTGAGGGCGCATCAGGAGATGCTGTTAAAAAATTATATATGTAGCGATGTTATTGTACAAAGTGGCAATTGGAATCAACTTAAATTAATGACACCGTAGCCATGACATACGTCGAACTGTTACAATATTCTGTCGTTATTTCTTTATAGTTTATTGATTAATCTTTTTTATTTATTCATTGATATATTTATGTACTCAATAACTTAAATATTTTGTAGTTAATTCATATTGATTGGTTAATTGATTGATTCATTTATTGATTGATTGATTGATTGATTGATTGATTGATTGATTTACTTATTTATTTACTTACTTATTTACTTACTTATTTATTTACTTACTTATTTATTTACTTACTTGCTTACTTATTTATTCTACGTTACTTTTATAATGCAATTTTGCAATGCCAGGCCACCAATGGAAAAATCTTCAGTTCAAACTGCCAATCCGACAAATATTTTAAGAGTTTGATCGCAAAATGGATTAACTTAATTTTCATCAAAAGTAAGTTATTAACATCTACATCAGGGGTTCTCAAATAGCGGCAGATGTGCCACTTTTGGCGCATCGGGCCTTCTGAAGTGGTGCATTGAAGCCCCTGTGATAAAAATATCAATTGTGTAATTTGTTTTAATATGTTGTATTTCGGTATTTTCCATTAATTAAAGCCATTCTGGGCCACTTAAAACACCTCATACCTAAAAGCTTTCGGGGCTCCGCCCCCTCGACCCCCGCCAGGGGCCCCTAGGGCCCCTGGACCCCACGCCACAAGGCTTTGCTTGCTCCATTCACTTCGCGTGGTAGATATAGTGGCACATTATAAGTTCTCGATAACAAATTGGCGCTTCAAAAAAACTAACTGAGAAAACCTGATATACACATTAGCCATACTTACTTAGCGATAGTATGAAATTTAAAGCCAAATTCCACAAGCCAATAAAAAATATTTTGGGTTTTACTTTTATTTTTCCATAGGCACGTACGTGTACAAACTCAGGCAAATAAATGCATTTTTCACAAAAGTTACTATAGAGGAGTTAAACTGTTTTGCGATAATACTGTTCATTTGTTAGTGCATCTGTGGTGAATCATTTTAATATCACAATGTAAAATGATGCACCACACGCTACCCCGGGGTACCGTTGTACCCCGGTGTACCGCGTTGTGCAGCGCCCTCTTGTGTCCAAAAATGTATTTTCTTCAGTTATGATCACTGAAATCAGTGGTTATGATGCAGAACCTGAACAAGTGCACAACAAAAAGGCATAAACTTACGAAAAATGGGTAAAAATGAAGCTAAATTTGTAATTTTCACACTTATCACTTAACTTTTACATAATTTTGTAACCCAGTGTACAGTGCTAAAAAATAAATAAATAATTCAACAAAATGGCGGATTTCTAGTTGGTATCCCGGGGTACCGCGTATGTCATCAAATGTAATATGCTTTTACCTAGTAATCAACGAAATAAGCAACTCTGATGAAAGATTTTATATTAATGACCAGTACTGCAGTCTATGTTTTTGTTTAAACATAAAATCAGTATGTGACTACTCACTTCTATTAGTGGTAGTAGTGATTAGAGCAGAAGCTGCTGGGCCTGGACCTACAGAGGTGCGTGCCGACACGTTGAAGACGTACAACTCTCGGGGTTGTAGACCACTGACACTGTACTGCCTGTCAGTTCCAACGTCAGTTTCTTGGATAGAACTATCGGGGGCGCTCTCCAGACGATATGCAACCTGCATGATAGGCAGTACAAAACACAATTAGAAAATTAAAAAACTGTCAGGTTGCTGCTGGAAGGCCTAGAAAGTAAAAGCTATGTTCTTTTATTAACAACTTTTATTATCTGCCTGGAAACTGTTCAAAACATGGTAAAGGTAACACAAATCACACTAGTTAAAGTCTTTTTCATAACATCATTATGATATTAATTTAATTAGAGTCTGATAAATATCCCATCCCAATGTGATACAGCAAATATGCTATTAGGAAACTTAGAATATAAGAAGAATAAATAGAATATAGAAAATAAATTATAAACTGTATTCATATATTCTTGTTCATTGATTGGTTAAAAGTATGTCACATGATGAAAAATAAACACGCTACCGTGCGAGTCTGTGAGAAAGTATTATTTACAGATCCGTAAATAGTACTTCCAAGCCGTAAATAGTACTTCAAAGCCGTAAATAGTACTTCTGACGTAATATCGGAGCGATCTGATTTGCTCCATCCGAATTTGTTCGATCTGTCGGCATTTAGCCAATCAGAGGGGAGCTCATGCTGGCTTCTGCCAGCAGCGATTATTCACTCGCACAACAAAACCACGAAAAAACTCAGGAAATGTTGAGTTTTTATTATGAAATTTAAACAATGGTGCCATAAATGTAACACTATCAGAAAGGTATGTAATTCCCTGTTGATATTATGCATTTTACTCATTAAATTATGTCCTAGTTTTCCACAATAAACTTTTATAACATTCGTCTTGCCGCTCCCTGCACTGTGGCAGGAGCTAGTACAGCTATGCTACACATAAACGATTGCACAGTAGCAAATGTCAAATATCTGGCTCATTTTGTGTCACTGATAGCTTGACGAACTGGACGTCTAACTTACCATCATCGGCAGATGTTAGTTACAAGGATGGAAATAAATAAATTAAATTGTTCGCTATAAATTGACCGAGTGTGAATTCTGGGTTAGCAACAGATATGAACTTTCGGAACTCTTGCTTTATATAGCTAAAGAACACGACGATTGCTAAGCCATCTTGAGTGGTTACATTGGATAGCACACTTGGGACTCGGGTTCGATACCCACGCTACAGTTTTGTTTTTACAACTTTTTTATTTTTTTCATTAATATCTTGGGGGAAACAAGCACTGTTCTGTACAGTTAGCAACGTTAGTCGTTACTTACATGTAGTAAATTGTTAATAGTGACCTATAACGTAAGTTAGATCTAGTTAACGCCGAGTTAACGTTAACGTTAAAGTTTAAATTGCTTAGGCCTACATTTATTGAAATCTTTTAACCAATCAATAAACAATGAATATATGAATGTAGTTTATAAAACAAATATGTACGGCCTTCATTCGAGGCTCTAGTTTAAAACTATGGTCTCTCGGTGACTGCAGTAGTACTATTTTGCTTCGGGGCTGCGCCCCTCAGCAAAATAGTGCAATCACCCCGGGCCTATAGTTTTAACTAGAGCCGCTCATGGCCGTACATATTTGTATACTATCACCCTACTTTCATAAAGCTATTTGGAGTCTTTATTAGCAGTTAAGATATTTCAAAATGAATACAAAGATGAGTGAAGTTTGACTTACCGTGTAGTGGAGATTTGGGCCGTTGGGTTCCAGGGGTGGATTCCAGGTCATCGTGAGCGATGTCAGCTGAACAGTAGAAAAGGTGATGCCAACGGGTGCACTGGGAACTGGGTGTGAAAAATGGAACCAGTTAAAGAGATTAAAACTTCTTGGAGACAAGAAACGTAACAATGACAATGTAATAAACAGCCAGCAAATTCATGAGGAGAAAATTCTATTGCTCTCAAGCATTTGTTACATTTACACCAAAATTAAACTTATGATGCACCACACGCTACCCCGGGGTACCGTTGTACCTCGGTGTACCGCGTTGTGCAGCGCCCTCGTGTCCAAAAATGTATTTTCTTCAGTTACGATCACTGAAATCGGTGGTTATGATGCAGAGGCTGCGCAAGTGCACAACAAAAAGGCATAAACTTACGAAAAGCGGGGTAAAAATGAAGCTAAATTTCTTATTTTCACAATTGTGACCCGCCACGACAAAATGAGACACAAGTCGGGGGAGGTCAATTTTGAGATATTGGCATAATCTTTTTCTCCATATATTCAGCTTTAATTTAGTATATAACTTAACTTATAAAAGTACTCCA